>SNQJ01S0097693.1:12790-44134 GCA_010110895.2 Picea sitchensis | reverse complement strand
AAAAAACCCAATTCACCCAGTGTTTCATAGAGAAGTACTCATGCTAAAACAAAACCTAGAAGTAGTGGTTTGGAAACAAGAAAAACACCTACCAGAAATTCATATGATAGCAATGACAAAGACCCTACGAAGAAAGTTTTGGAAAAATCCCATGTTTTGCATACTTTTTCTAAAATAAAGAGAGAGACTCGGAAAATGAGATTGAAGATACCTGAAATTGAAGAAAGTCATCAAGCTATGGATGTAGATGAAGTGTTAGAAGAATGATCTGGATTATTTTCGGCACGAAATGAGAGCGAAGATATAATAAAGCAATGTACAAAGATATCTTAGATGTCCAATAATATAATAGAAATGTATCAGAGATGCAACCATAAACACATAGATATAGTAATACACAATTTTCTATTAATGAGTGAAAATGTACAAAGACTGTAAAAATACTGAGTGAAAGACTCGTTATAATGGTGGTAGCTTATCTGTGAGAAGAGATGTGCCCGCTACTCGCATTCGCAAGAAGATGATTTTACAATGAGGCTCCAAACTCCCTTTTATCATAAATAAAATCCAAAACCCTAACCCCGGAAGATGAAAAGCCAACAGTTTTGTGGACCCCGTTTTGGGTAGTTTGGTGTATCAACTTCTCGGGGGCATAACTTTGGCATACGATCTTTGTTTGGGGCGCATGATAGCTCGTTGGAAAGGTATCGTCGAGGAGATTCATTTGGGGGGATCAATAAGAGACTTTGTCTGTATTGAGAAGCTTGATCCCGAAAAATCTTCATTTAGGCCCTCAAAATGGCCCCGAAAGGTAAAAACTGCTAAAAATAGTAAATTACCAAAATGCCAGAAAATTGTTTTGAGCCAGTTGGAAAAGGTGGGTAGCCACCGATGTCCACCTGGATCAGTCCTACCTCCTTAGGAATCAATGGTCTCCATTGCGTTGAGTGTTCGGGGGAGAGGGAAAAGCGTTTGTTGAATTTGCATCTTGATGAGTTGCTTGCCTTGTTGGAGAAGTTGTGTTGCTTAGCTTGTTGAAGGTTGTCATGAACCTGTGGCTGGAAGGGTTAGACCTTTTTAATCAGTTTGGCTACATGAGATGCATGTGTGCAAAAGGAATCTTTACACTTTGCTGCAATATTTTTGACCTGCTTATGTTGGATAGAAGGTGCTTGGATTGACGCTGCAATGGCGCTCTTCTGTTCACGCTTTGAACAGACTGAAGAAGCTGAATTTTGTAGTATGAGATACTACCTTGCGGCACTGTTTAGGTGGGACAATAGTCAGAATTACCTCTGGTATCCTGTAGAGATGACCCCCCAAAGTAACAATGACACTACGGGGTCGAGACTCATAAATATCATGGCGCTTCCACATATATGGTTGGCCCAAGAGAACATCACAGACATCTAGGGGCGAAACGTCACATAATACCTCATCCTTGAAGGGATGGATGCTATATGACAATCAACATTGTTGGCTGACACGAAGAACTCGTCCCCAGTGAAGCCACCCGATGTTGTATGGCTGCGGATGTGGTGTTGTCGACACTCCCAACTGTTTGACGACCTCTGCTGAGATGAGGTTATTTTGGCTTCTACTATCAACAATAAAATGCAGCAGGGTCCCCTTAACCCACATCTGTGAATGAAAAAGGTGCTCCCCCTCTTCATAATCTATTGGTTCTTCTGGATGAATTGTTGTGGTCGTGACAATAGCAGTGGGGTTTGCGTCAATGATCTGTCTTCTATCAGTATTTTCATAAGCAAATTATGAATCAGGGTTCGGCTCCTTGTATTTTATCTCGGACACCAATGATTGTTTTGAGAGACATTCATTGTTGTTGTGCCAATGGATTTTGTGGAAATCACACCATTTTCCAGTGTCCTTCGTCTTTTCGTGACCCTTCTTTTCCTGTGGTTTGGACTGGTTTTCAAGATGTTGTTTGTTAGGGTTGTCTTTATCATACTTTGGTTGTTGCGGATTTGCAGACCCAAACTCCCGTTCGTTTTGGTGCTTAAACTTCTTCTCGATTTTAACAGGATATCGATAAGAAAAACCGAGTGATGAGATGTCCATAAAATCCATTACAGTTTGAATGTATCTGTGTAGAGCCCCACGGTATTTTAGAACCAAATGTCGTTCGAAGTCTTTGATACCCATCTTGGTACGAAAGGTATGGAAGGTATTGGTGAACTCTGGAACTGCTTGGCCCCTTTCTTGCCGCAGTTTGGTCCATCTCATGTACTGGTCCTCATAGTTGCCAACATGGTAATACTGTTCCTTTACCGCATCCACACAAAAATCCCAAGTGGGCTCGTCCCAATATATTCCAGACTCCTATGTGGAAATTTGCTCCCAGTAAGTTTCCCACCAATGTTTGACATGGGGGAGAACCTTAAGGAGTGTGAAGGTGATCTTTTCCTTGTCGGAGAAATTATGAACAAAGAAATAACCTTCTAGCAGATTTAACCATTTTTCTAGGGCATTCGCATCTATCTGTCCTTAAAATATGGGAATATCAAAATTAACTTGTGCCTTGAAAGGAGAGGTGCCTCCAAAGTGGTTGCTTTATGAAGATGTGCATGTTTTTATTGGCAGGCATTGAAGGACGTGGGAAAAATTCTCCATCATTTCGTCCCTCTGTCGCGTGAGAGCTTGCTCAAGAAACAGATTAATAGAATCGTCTACTCTGTTGTTTTTCTTTTCTTCCGCCATGGAGGGTTTCTTGGATGTGCGAGAGTGATTGTCTTCAATAGATGCAAGCTCAAGACCCAACTTGCTATACTCAGGCCTCGTTGGGGACATGCACTGAAAAACGATCAAGAGCAACATGCTTTGATACCACTGATCCAGATTATTTTCAGCACGAAATGAGAGCAAAAATATAAAAAAGAAATGTACAGAGATATCTCATATATCCAATAATATAGCAGAAATGTATTAGAGATGTAACCATAAACACAGAGATAAAGTAATGCGCAATTTTCTATTAATGAGAGAAAATGTACAAACACTGTAAAAATACAGAGTGAAAGATTCATTAGAATGGTGGCAGCTTATATGTGAGAAGAGATGTGTTCGCTACTCGCATTCACAAGAAGATGATTTTAAAATGAGGCTCCAAAGGCCTTTTTATCATAATGAAAATCCAAAACCCTAATGCCGGAAGATGAAAAGCCAACAGTTTTGTGGACCCCGTTTTGGGTAGTTTGGTATATCAACTTCCCGAGGGCATAACTTTGGCATACGATCTCTGTTTGGGGCGCATGATAGATCGTTGGAAAGGTATCATCGAGGGGATTCATTTTTGGGGTTCAATCAAATATTTTGGCTATCATTGAGAATCTAGATCCCAAAAACCCTTCATTTAGGCCCTCAAAATGGCCCCAGAAGGTAAAAACTGCTAAAAATAGTAAATTACCAAAATTGCCAGAAAATTGTTTTGAGCCAGTTGGAAAAGGTGGGTGGCCATCAATATCCACTTGGATCAAAGAACCCAGTTGTTGAGTACAAAGACTGTTGGAAACTATTTTTTTAACAAGAACGGTTGGAAATTTATATTAAAAAATATATGTGCTAATGCACTTTACATAGAGGCAATAGTATGGAAATTCATTAAACTGTATCCAGAGAGTTCTCTGAGAAGTCTGCTGAGTTATGTTCTTGAGCTTAAAGTTTCTCCCAAAAGAAATACTAGGATTCCATATAAATATGGCTACATATGAAGACAAGATGAACAAAAATTTATTAATCATCGATACAAACCTGTTAGAAATTGTTTTTTGCTTCTGCATCTTCCTGGAGAGTTGCTTCAATTGTTGTTGGGGGTTGAATTCCATCTTCTGAGTTATGCATTTCTAGTGGTGAAGTTGGGTCTAGATGGGCCTAGTTATGTTCATTGGCATCTTCTTAATGAAAAGTTGAAGGAAGCCTTGATTTAACTGACTATATTGAGATTGCAAGATGTTGAGGATGGCCGAGGGGATTTCTGAATTGTTGTTTGAGCATAATGATATGCCTGGTGTTTCTATTAACCCCACGAATAACAGTCGTGGGTTCTTGATTGTGATTGTGTTCCTGTGTCTGCAACTGGTTCTGGAGATTTTCACTATGACGTTGAAGCTCTTGATTCTCTGCTTGAAGTTCTCAGAGTTGCGATCCCATTCTTTCCCTTGAGGTTCTATTCGCAGCTCTCAAATCCCGATTTTGGTCTCATAGTTCCTCAATAGCACAGGAGGGGCATGAACAAGGAGCTCTGGATCTCCACCACATGATGAGAAGGGGACAAAGAAACACAAAGGCCTGAAATTCTTTGCTGAAGTGCGGATACATCTCTAGAGGGCACAAAAAATGTCAAATCCAAAAATAAGCTAAGGAGTTACCGCTTGCACACGGAAGAAGACAGGAGAAATGAAGTTCCCATGGACTAGAGTACTCATCTGTAGAGGATAGCTCATTCGATGACGCCATGGAAGTGATGGAAGACATCAGGGAGTGTTGAAGGATTGCACAACATATGTCTAGAAGAGAAGGGTTGAAGCAACGAGGCATGTAGGAAAGGAGGGAAGGGATGATCAAGATGCCATGAAGCCAAATATAGATATGTGCATTAGAGGGCATGGATTACCAGCTATCCAAGATGCATGAGAGGTGGGGACCGGAGAGGAGAGACAGGGTGGCGGAGAGGAGGAGTTGAGCTGGGAAGGAAAGTCCAAGGATGACAGAGATGCTATAGAGAGTGGGACCCAGGAGAAATTGGGGAATTTTCCACCTTTGGTAGTCCTTAAGGAAGACACACATGGTACTTTATTTGACTAATGAGAAGAAGACTTTGTTCCTTGATTTTAGCTACTTTTGCTTGTTGATCAATCACCTGATTTTGGGAGCGAAGAATATGAAAGAATTGGATCTTACTGAATTGAGATTTCAGGGCCCTTATTTGAGATTGAAGACCAATAAGATCTTGATTTGTGGAATTGCTAGAGCCAATGATTTCTTTAATGATTAGCTCATAATCTCCAAGGACAATTAACTCATGACGATTTCTGGATCATGCAATGTGTAGCCCCATATAAACTGCTAGGATTTCTGATTTATTATTAGTGGTGTTTCCTAGCCCCCAAGAGTAGTCCAAAATATTGTGTCCATCGGAATCAATGATGACTCCCCCCACACCTGCTTCCCCTAACGACTGCTGAAAACTTGAGAAATTGTTGAGGCTCTAGTTACCCAATAACCAAATATATTTGAAGAATAATTTGTCACACTTCACCACGTGGCCTACCATAGGAATTCCAAAAGATTGTTAATAGAGAAGGTTAACATGAAAAATAAGAAAGTGTCTGAAAAATGGAATTCAGAAATTGATTTCCATGGGATTGCACCCTAAAAATTTGAACAGTTTCATGAGGCAACCGGGGAAGCAATAAAATAATCCATTTTTGATATTGAGAAAGAAAATTTAATTCTAAAAGAAAAAATAAAAGAATTAGAGAAAGCTCTAATTCTGAAACCATTGTTTGTTGAGCCTTTAAATGTAATTCAACCAACACTTACCCTTGGGGTCATCCCATAAAGAAACAATAAGTTGAAAGGTTCCTCTAGTTTGTTGTTGGTTGTGAGAAAATACGTTGGAGATGGAATTCAAAAAAGAATAGACCTAATCCATGAAATATGAGGGCTATCACAGAGTTCAACCATTTTTTTAACAAGGATTATGCATTGTAGAGAATATCTGCAAAACGATCTAGAGAACAACGAAGGTTTTTACAAGGAGGCTGTGGGGACATTTGCAACAAAAATTTCAAGTCTAAGTGACACCCATAGAAGAGAACATAACCTTCCCTCTAGTATCTTAATGAAGTAGATCAATGCTTGTTGGTTGAGAAGGATTAAAAGTTTAAGAGAAATGTTTTCTAGGTTAGATGTTGTAAAATTCAAGAGAGGTGCCATGTTTCTAAAACATGTTGATCTTATAAAGGAATTGAATGGCCCTAATTTATTAATGGATACCATACTTATGTCTAAAGAGAAACTATTGGAACAACTTGAAGTGTTAAAACTTTCATGGAAAAATGAGTTCACTGACTCAATTGAATTCTCTGAAGATGAGGTGGAAAGGTGGCTTGTCTGATACATTAATGAGAATGATGATATTGAGGACATGCTCCATAAATTGAGTATTGATTTAAGGGAAATGGAAAATGAACTATTTGAAATAAAAACCAAGCATGAGATAACAAATTCTCTAATGAGGGAGTACATATAAGAGTGGTTAAGAAAGACATTAATCAAGATCACGAAGACAGATCAACATGAAGCGATTACAACGGTTATGCCACCTCCAACACAACATTAGCCTTCTACAAAGGACGTCTAAACAAGCAAGTAAAGGGATTTTTATGAAGATTTCCATCACAGTCTCTCTTTCATTTTATGGTCCACAAACACAATCTCTTTTATTTGTAATTCAAGACATTACTACCTATTTATCTAGAGACATCTATTATTTTTTAGGTTCCCAGAGAACTAGTTTGGGACATAACATTATTGATTTCTCAATACTTTTAATTTAAGCATGATATTTTAGATGTGTGTCTATCATTATCTTTATTGGGTTTAATGAAACGATCATTTAGAGCTCTCTGACATATGTAGCCCATACTTTTCCCCCCTTTGCTGAATAATGTGTTCTACTTTGATTAATGTTGTGATGGAAATGTCATCCTATTTAAATGAATACACATTTGGTTTATAATCTTGTACATAGTGTAAATATTTGCTTTCTACAAGATACATGGTCATTTCTTAGATATTCTTTGCATGTGAATATTTATTTTAAGAATAATCTTGGTCCTCTCTTAGGCCTTTTTATGTTCTTGTATGTTATTTGAAATAGAGGAGTACCACCTCTTTAAAAATGTAGGGGAATTTATCCTCATGAGGTTGACTTAAAAACTGTATGAAAATCTTTTAGATCAACACAACACCAACCATTTGGATGACAATCATGGTACAATCCAAAAAAATACTCCCCCATATTGAGATTAATATTATGGCACTTCCCTGAACAATTTATGGTACCTCCATCTGCAATCATTACTTGGAACTATGGTGCTGGAAATACAAAGCAATTGAGATCTTTTGCTAATTTACAATTGACGAAGTTATGGGTACTACCATAATCAATCAACACTTTGACCTTTTTATTTTTAGTCTATCCTTGTATATTGAGGGTTTGTAAAGTATTGATGTCGGCCAATGCATGAAAAGATCTTGTGATGGCTCCAATTCTTGATCTTCTTTCTCTTCGTAGTCTATGTAGAATAATTTCTTCTCACTTCATTTATGCCCCTTACTGTACTTTCTTTCACAATTGAAACATAGTTCCTTTGCTCTTCTTTCATCCATTTGTTGCACTGTCAACCTTGTCGGTTCAGGTACGATCGTCTTATGAATCCCAAAATGATCTCTACTTCTTGTGTATGCTCCAATGCTAGACTTGATAGTAGCCTTATTCTTGGCTTGAATATGATGAGCAAATTTCATAGCTTCAATAATATTTGCAAGATGTCTTAAGAAAAACTCATGTTTAATGTCTTATTTTAATCCACCCATGTAAGCTTCTAACAAATGTTCATCACTTATGTCATCCACCCTTGTGGCCAATACCTGGAATTATGAATTATAATCTTCAATATCACCTAAGTGCTTGATTCTTGTAAATTGATTGAAGTAGTCATGTTCCCAAACTTTCCCATATTGTGCTTCTAAGACTCTTGTAAATAAACCCCAAGTATAATGATACAAAGGTGACTTCCTTTTAACTATCCATTGATTCCACTGATATGGTTTATTCTCAAAGTTCAAGGTTACTATGTGAATCCTTTACTTATCATACATAGTATTATGTAGATCAAAATATTACTCCATTTGGTTGACCTAGGTAAAGAGTTATGTTCCATCAAACTTCCTTAATTCAACCTTGGGAAGGTTCACTCCTTTTGGAGACCCTCCATAAGTAACTCCATTATTGGAGTTAAATCCCCCTGGAAAATTCTGATTGTTGGAAATTCGTTCAACTTGAACACTACCTCTAATTTCATGACTCCCTTTAGACACCTTATCAATTTTAGGTAACCTCCCAATTAAGGCTTCTATAATATTTTGTTCCATTTTTTCCATATTCATTTTCATTTGTTCCTTATTTTCATCCATCTTCTTTTTCATGTCATTCTTATTTTCATCGATTTTCTTTTGTATTCGATCTTCCAATTTTCTTTTAAAGTATTCCCGAGAATGTGTTAAATCCACTTGTTTCAACATACTGACACTCATTTCATCAACTTGGTCCTTTAATTGGGTTAGCCTATTTTCAAAGTCTTCATTTTCTTCAGAAGTCATGTTTGAGTTTTTATGAGTACTCGTATTATTTCTTGTTTAACCATTTGCCACCTAAAAAAATAATAATGCTCCTCTTTTTCCTCTTTATCACAAATTTTGAATCACCAAAAATAGATCTTCCAATAAAAAGTTATGCCAATTGTAAGTTACATACCTTTTGAACCCTTAATTTGAAGTATGATTGGATGGATGACCTTTGTCCTGATATCAATATGAACTTTAAAACCTTATAAATTTGAAAATTTGACCTGTAGTACTCCGATATGACTTCTTAAACTCTTAAAAATTTCATAGTCTGAACCTTCATTGATAAAAAGTTATAACAAACATACCAAAATGTCTTGTTTAAGACTAATTTATAAAAGTTATAACAAATACTAAAATGTCTTGTTTAAGACTAATTTTAGGATTAGTAAACAACCCCAACTTCCACGAGATATATCTCACAAATTATGATGATTAAAAATTTGAAGATTTTCTCACATGTAATTTGCTATGTGTCTCCTTAGGATTTTGAAAATTTCAGAGTAAAAAAATTCATAGAAAAGTTGGCACCGAAAAATGCTGTTTAATTTTTAAAAAAATGATTTCAAGATTAGTCACAAGCCTTGTCTTCCACATACTATATATATGAAAGTGAAACCTCCTAGAAAAAAAAAATTATAGCTTAAAATCCTAAGATGACTCGCTTAAACCTAATTTGATGAGTAAAAACCCTATATTCCTAGGCTATATCTATGAAAATATAATGACTCAAAACATGAAATTTGTAGAATGTAGATACTTTGATATGTCTCCTCAATAACCTCCAAATTTCACTATCTAAGAGTCCTAGAAAAAATGTTATAGCTAAAATTCCAAGATTACTTGCTTGAATCAACAAAACCCTAAGACCAATGTGCTCTGATACCAAATGTTATGAGACAATGCCCTAAAATTGATAAAAAATCAATGAATAACAATCCAATTTCCTAGGGAAACCTTTATGATATATCCAATCTAAAATGCAACATGATATAAGATTATCCTAAGACTATGTTTCTTTGGTATATATATATGAGACAAATGGTATAATTATAATGAAAGGGTATAACGTATATAGTTCAGCCTGATACAAATATAACACTGTATGCACACCAATATCTAGGGCATAATAAGGGTTTTATAATAATAATAATAACAATATTTTTTAAGGTCACTTACTCAAACTGTATTGACCAATTGGTGTATGAGACCCCTTTGTTTGTGGGACAAGGACCCCTCCACACAATGATTTGATCGCTAAAGTTCACTGAGGTGTACATACCCTAATCCCCTTTGGATTTGAACCTGACCTCCAAGGAGGAAACACATGTTCTTAACCAGGCCCACTCAGCACCCATGTCTTAACACTATTTTATTCTATCGGGAATTCACCACTAGGTTTTATTCAATGGGTTCATTTGCAATGGTTGACTTCCCGAAATCCCTAACCCGGTCATCGAGATCCGACCATTGGACATGAGCCTTCAAGAGAATTATGACCATCAGGGATTTTGAATTTTAGATTATTTTATTGTTTTATTACAAAATATAAAAATAAAAAAAAAAAATTTATTTATTTTTCTTTTTATTATTTTATTTTCTTCGATTTCAAGTCAAAACATTAACACGGGATCAACACTCTATACCTCTACTATCTCCACATACAAACTACAATGGGAAGGAAAAACAATATAAACCACTTCTTGAATCCCTTCCCAAAATGCACATGGGATAAATCATTAAGCATATAAGATCAACGATCGAGATTAACCCTGAGATGAGATCGATGATTGCTAAGCGCTAACTTCAGAGGGCCATATCTAGAGTTTCAAAAGGCCAAATTGGGCATGAGATGGCTCATTGGAAAGTTGAAGACGCGAGCAAAATGTTGGTAGGGTTATTTTTTCTAGGTTGTGTGGTGAACCAAACCATTTCACTAGGTAAATACCCAATGTAGGTAGGACAAGAGGTTATAATCCATAAAGGATAATATATTAAATAATAATGTATATGAATACAGATGATGAGATACAATAAGAATGAGGGCCTTATATACCCACAATGTAAGTGCATGTTGGCACAAAGGCACTGGGTTCAATGCTACAACAACGCACCAACAAAACCCTAACTACCGCTCCTTTTGGCAACACCTGCAGCGTGATGAACTCTCACCGTGAGGTAGAAGGGTGGTTGCGGTGACCTCGGTGTCCGCGAACCTTAGCCGGGACACGATCTATGATTGTAATACTTTAACATAGCACCTAGCACCAATAGTTCACCAATATGTAACCACTATATACTCCGCATATAAAACAGAGCATCGCATCATTCATCTAGATTTGAGGTATCTAAGCACTTATCATAGAGAAGTAGATTAGATCTAGCAGATTCAAGCACTAAGCACATTCACATAGGTTAGGTCTAACATCCATGTACATTACCATAAGGACAAAGTATAAACATATCTATCTATTCATATCAAAGCACTTAGCAAGTAAAGACATAACACATCAAGACATCACACAAAAGCGGCATAAACACAACATATACGCGGGTTCACCCCCACCCTCGCTACGCCCACCAACCTTCTTCTTTACTATCTTCACCAAGCTTCTTGTGCACATAGCATCAAAATCCTACTCCTCAGAGAAGAGGAGAATCAAGGCACTCTCCCAAATCCTCCTTCTCGTCGCTAGGTTATAGCACCAAGCCTTCTTACAATTCCTTGCACATAGCTCTACAAGTCTCTCAAAAGATGCACCAAGCCTTCTTACAATCCTTCAATCACATAGATTCGAGCACTTGGCCATTCGTGTTATGATATGCATATCTTCCCCTCTTTACATTGCCTAGACCTCTATTTATACTTTACAAAATAGGCCTAAAATGGGTAAACCCATGGGTCGTCATCCCATACCCATTATATAATCTTAAATCCCAAAAAGAACCTAAAAAGGGGCATAGATCCCGTGATATCTTCTTCGCTTGGTGCTCCATCTTTTACAGGCTGTTGAAGTCCTAAAACAGGTCAAAATTGACCAAGGATCTCCTAAAATTTGGTCAAGGGCCAACAGCCCCCAATGCTCACCGTGACTTGTCCCTATCACTGAACTGGGTAGTTCTCTAACATCGAAGCTCGAGCTTGGTTGGAGCTACTTCGACTTGTCAAGAAGTACGACCTCTATTCAAATAACTCTTGATGGTTGTGCCATTGACAGTCCCTCCGGTGGCAAGAGTTCACCAAGGTGACAACTCCGCCCAGCTTATCTCACCACCGGTGGAACAACGGTGTTCATTCGCTAGGTTGGATTTTATGAGTTACTTCCATAACTCTTCTTCGAATAGTGTGGATCTCGTTGTTACGTGCGTTGCTCTTGAGATCGCTTCATTCTCTCAACTAACCATTAGGGGCTTTAACCATGTATCAAGCTGCTTGATACTTCTTGTAGAGCTGTGACTCAGTTGGTTTTGTTCTAGATTCTCGCGGAGTTGCCTGGGTAGGTCCGCATTGTGACGGTGAGTTTACATTCCATAGCAAGTGATTTTATTCTCTCAACTGCGCTCTGGGTGGTTTCTTCTCTTTGGTCTTTTACATCTTGTGGGGTCTCGGGTATAGTGTGTAGCTCCAAATATGTTATGTGTTTTTGTAGTTGTTGGATAACTTCTATGAGTTGCTTTACCTGTTGCGTGACTCGATCCTCTTCCTTAATTTCTACGACTGTCACAGAAAGAAGTGCTCTTCTGACCTCTTCTTTCACTTCTCGGGATTTCTCGCAAGCAACCGGTTTTTCCTTGTTGTATATGTGCTTTTTCTTCATTTAACTTCACTTGGAGAGAAATGTTTTCCCCGCTTCCTCAGAAGCTCGACGTTGTTCTGGCCAAGTACCAGATTTCTGTGTCAAAGCCCTGCGGTTTGTCTCCGCTTTCCTATGCTCGCCGCTACGCAGCTTCCGGACTTTACCTAGTCGGTGGATGATAGTTTATCTCCCACTGGCTCCCAAAGGCAAAGGGAGATCAAAGCATCGGGATTGGAAGGGTCTGTTGTACTCTTTTCAAAGTTTGACTTCAATCCTATCATACATTTCTTCTTGCTTGGACTCTTGTTTCTCTGCTATTTCCAATGAGGCATTGTTCGTGGATGCTATACGAAATCAAAATTGTCGAGGTGAGGGCACCGTGATCTTGGTCATAGATGATCTCGATTTCTTCCGGGAAGAAGGTTGCAGGGGGGAAACCTTCCTCTTCAAGGGATCAACCTCACCGGGTGGTGTTACTTTGTTGGCTTCGCTCGCCTTTCTACTTGTCACCACCCTTGGTCGTGACATTGAAGGAGTCTTCGAGGTGTTGCTTAAATTTTAACCTCTCCTTAGCCTTCTTCTTTGTCTCGCTTGTACCGTAGTATGTTCTTTATGAGTGTCCTCTAAGCTGTCAATATCAGATATCTCTATGGGTTTGGTGGGGATAAGGAGGTCACTGGACCATTCCTTAGTGATCTCCCTCGTCTTCTTCTATAAGCTTATAATATGATTGGATCTTCTCTTTATGTTCATCTTCCGCTACCAATGTAGGTGAAGTGTAGAACCGTGACCGAAATTCATCAAGGGTCGGAACCTCTCAGAAGGTGTTCGAGTCATGCGAGGCTCAACTCGATGGCTCTCTTTAGCCGGAGGTAATATGTATGAAACACAACATTTAACTGCCATTGTTTGTTCATATCGCTTGAATACCAAAAGGTAATGAACTTCGCGGGCGCGCTCAATGGTTCTATGTCTCGGTTGCTCCTTCCGCATCTCCCATGCAACAAATGCAATGATGACCAGGAGCCAACTGAAATGAAACTCATAAACCTGATCTTGCGCTTCTTTCCGCCTAGTTCCAACCGGGTTAACTAGGGTAATTTCATCCGCCTTATCCGTAGGGCCTTCAAGACTGGGCGAGATCAACGACGAAGACGGTGACCTACGTAGGTCGATTCTTCCTTACTAACTTTCCATCTATTAGTTGGAATGCGAGGTGCACCGCTACCACTTTGGATAAAATCTACCTTGTAGCCTCTTGTTCCTTCTCAACGCCACCACATGGTCCTTGATCTTCTATGCAATGCTAACTGTGGATTTTCCCGATAAAAGTCTTGGCAGTGTTGGGTCCTTGCATACTTAGACATGTGATCCTGTGGATCAGCGTCAGATCAATTGTAATGCTTAATTATCAGCTATAGGTAGCCACCATGGTAACACGACAAGAAAGCAAAGATGACACATGCTTTGACTTCCTGGTGTCTACCAAAATGTGGGATCTTCATGACATTTTAGCGTGGTGGATCAAGGAGGTTCGTCCACGAACGGTGGATGACCTCGAAGTTCTCCCTTTGTTCTAGCCAAGCAAAATTTTGTATGGGGTGAGCATACCATAGATCACAGGATCTCCCAGGTTGAAGTCGCTGAACTTCAATGTCGCGATCTTGTCTTTGGTCTGCTCGTACTGCGCGTATCCCTTTGGGAGGTGTGCAGTACTACTATGGTGTATTCGAAATCTCATGGTACACTATCGTGAATCACCGCACTGCCTGAGAAGCGGGATGTAATCCGCACATGGATGGAATCAACTTAGCATTGGCTAAGTCGTCTCTGTTCTTGGTTCTCTTCTCTCGTTGTTGGATGATTCCCTGATCCAGGCTGGAGAGTGGAGGAAGGAGGATTGGAGGATTGATCTGGAGGAGTGGAAGGAAAGGAGGAATGGAATGGAGGATGGACGGATGGAGCCCGAGAATGGAAGGATGGACGAAAGGATGGACGGAGGAAATGGATGAGGAGTGGATGGAGGATGGACGGACGGATGGCGGATGGAAGGACAGGAATGGACGGATGGAAGGATGGACGGAGGATGGACGGATGGATGGACGGAAAGGAGGAGCCCGGAGGATGGATGGAGGACGGAGGAAGGATGGATGGATGGAATGGACGGAGGAAGGACGGATGGATCGATGGAAGGATGGATGGATGGAATGGACGGATGGATGGATGGATGGATGGATGGATGGACGGATGAAGGAAGGAGGATGGAGCCGGATGGAGCCCCGGACGACAGGATGGTGGATGGATGGAAATGGATGGATGGATGGATGGAGGATGGAATGGAGGACGGAAGGGGAGGAGGATGGAGGATGGAGGAGGATGGATTCGGAAATGGAATGGAGATGAAGGATGGAGGAAATGGGAAATGGATGGATGGATGGAGGAATGGAGGAATGGATGGACGGACGACAGGAATGGATGGATGGATGGAAGGATGGACCGGATGGAGCTGGATGGAAGGAGGGATGGACAAGGATGGAGTGGAGAGATAGAGAGAGAATGGAATGGATGGACAGGAAACAGTGGACAATATACATTCATTTTAATAATAATAATGTCAAATTCTTAGGAGAAATTTGGAAGCAAAGGATGGATTTGAAGGGAGGATGAAGTCTTTGCGATGTGTTCTAAGGCATGTTATTTACAGACATCTTACCATTTTCGCTATAATTTTTTCTAGAATGATTCAGATGGTGAAATTGATATGATATTGAGAAGACATATCTAGGTACTTGTGGTAAAAAAATTTAGCTCTTTTATTCACATAATTTGGAGATACACTCGTGGAAGATAGGGTTTTTTAGTCCCCGGCTAAATAATAACAGGTGTTCCAGGTAAAAAGTCATAACTTTTTCATAGGAGAATCTAAATGAAGTGAGACCAATTTCATTGGAAATAGTACGAAGTTTGGTTTCTTGTGCACGAAGCTTTTCGTAATCTGATGTTAAATATTGAGCATAAAATTTTACAAGTTCGCTTTCTCGAATAAACCATAATTGAATAAGGTCTACCCATTCTCATAACTTTTTGGGGAGGATTCAAGAGTGAAACTTGAAGGGAGTTTTAGAAAATGCATTGAGTAATATTATCTATGGATCAAAGTATTCCAAGAATTTAAGAATTGCAAAAGTTGGAAGAAGTCTCAGAAGCATTATCGTGTTCTATGTGATAGTTGGTTGATGGTGATGATTTAATGTAAAGTTTTATTATCTTTTATATATTCTGGGTGGAAGGGAAGGGGCATGGAGAGGGACAACCCTCCTCTTGATATTGTATGATTGTATATTCCTCTTGGAGTTTTTATCCCTCCCTTTATATTTGAAGTTGTAGCTACCTTTTGGAAGTCATTACTCCCTTGAACAATAACTATTAATTATTTCTCATATATTGTGCATGGTGTATTGTGGTAAATAAGTGTAACTCTTATACCATTGTTCATTGATAATTGGATATAATTGAATGGTTTAAGCATGTTGAATTTTTTTTAAATTGTACTTTATAATCGATTCACCCCCCTCCCAAGATCAAGATTTGGTTTCGTGAGCAAGTTGCCTTCTAATATTTAACCATCGAAGAAAAATCCCAGCGGTGAGATGGATGACCATGAGAACATTTCAAATGGGATTCAAAGATTTGATGGAAGAAATTATGCATAATTGGAGTGATAGAGTGAAAACTTACCTAACATCTTTGGGAGTAGACATTTGGTACTCAGCTTTAAATGGCACAGAATCCCAAATATTGCCCAATCGATCCAAATGAGAAGAAGCTATGAGTTGTAATTCAAAAGCCGACATACATTATAGGAGCATTGGCACCAACCATTGCTAGAAAATGATGGTTGCAACACAAATAAAGAGGTATGGGACAAACTTAAGAGTATCTATTAAGGTGATCCAAAAGTTAAGTAGGTCAAGCTTCAAACGCATATAGAGCGTAATTTGAAAATTTGAAGATGAATGAAAAGGAAGATATTGAAACTTGTTTTCTTAGGAGTTGATGAAGTTGTTAATGCTATCAGAGGATTAGGTGAAGATCTCGATGAACTCATTGTACAAAAAGCTGAGATCACTTTGAAATATGATGCTAAGGTTCCGCCATTGAAGAAACTAGGACTTGACCAAATGACAATGGATGAATTACATGGGTCTCTTTATAAAGACATGAAATGAGAACTAGTACAGAAAGTGACTAGCCAAACAATGAAGCAACCTTTAAAGCCATAAAGAAGACAAAGACAAGGATAACGACTCGATGAAGAAATACAAATTTCGTATTAGTTGTCTCCGTATGGGAAGTTGAAGATACAAAGGTAAGTCTCCCTCTCAAATGCTTTAACTATGAAGACATGACATATTGTTGAAAAAACTCAATACTATAAAAAGAGAAGTCTCCACAATAAAAAAGAGCTTCACCAAGGATGATGACATCTCCTCAGATGAGAGTGATGAAGAAGACATTGATGGAGGAGAAGTCCTCTATGTCCCAAGAAAACCCGTGATATGATGATCACAAGAATTTTAAAGAAGAAGAAATCATTTATGAAGAAGATTCAGATGAAGAAACCAACCTTGATTCCTTTTGGGGATACAAAGACAATGCAGAATGTGAACAAGAAGATGAGAGAATTGAAAAGTTGAAGCATGCTGAAATTGAAAATAACAAGCTTAGAAAAACAAACATAATACTAAAAGGTGAATTGAGTAGTTGTGAAGAAGAGAATTACAAGCTTGAAAAGACCCATTGATAGCTTGAAGGAACAAATGAAGATTATGAGAAATTGAAAGCATAATTGGATCACAAAAAAGGGGAGCTACTATTGACAACAGAAAAGTTGAAGAAGTTCTAAAAAAACACTGAAAAATTAGAAGAGATCCTTAGCAGTCAAAGATCTCCAAGAGACAAGATAGGACTAGGATACAAATACAGCTACAATAAAACAAGAGAAGGAAGATGAAAATGATGAAACCAACACCTGCAACAAATAGGAACAACAAGATAGAAGACTAGAATTAATAATGAATGAGACATCAAGAAGATCCCTTCCCATCAGGCGAAAGCAATCATTATGAAGTAAATTACAGAATAATAGATCAGAACCCGTGATGGACCACACCACAAAGAAGATCACTTACTCCCAAATATCAAAATTTCTTTCTTTGACATTGCTATACTTGTGGAAATTTTGGACTCTGTGTGGGCAATCAATTGTAGAATCAATGAAAGGAATAACTATGCAAGCTACATGAATGGTGAAAATAGTATATATGAAAATGTCCTCAGACCTATCAACAGAGAATATAATCCATTTGACCCATTAATGGATCACAAAAATAGAGCACATAAGTGCAATAATCTTGGTCACAAAGCACCTAGATCGCAGAGATGAAGGAAGATAATCGTGATGCATATATTTGTATACCAACTACAACACGAAAAGGAAAGAAATTCCATACAATGGAAACTGTCGAATAACATTGGTCACTAAAGAATGCAAAGAAGAAGATGAATGGTTCATAGACGTTGGTGCTCATCTCATATGACCTGAGATCAAAGCAAATTTGTCGCCTTGAAGAAAAAAGGGTGGAAATGTTGCATTGAGAGATGACTCATCTACCAACATACTTGAAAAGGGAACTATAAAGCTTGAAGTGAAAATGTAAAAGCAGAAAAAGTCCTATTGGTTGAAGATCCAAGTATTAATCTCCTCGTGTCTAAACATGTGATCAAGGATACCCGTTTGACTCAAAATGTGTAAAATAAGAGAAAATAACTGAAGATTGCCAAACTGCAACAAGATGATCAACAACATATACATCCTAGTCATGAAGAAGAGAGAGAAGACAAAAGCCATAAAAAGGATTCCAGGAAGAAAAATAATCAAGACCAAAAAATAAGAATGGAGTATTATTGAGTGCCACATGTTTAGGAAGAGCACCCACAAAGAAGAGAGTTACCTTTTGCCATTAAACTCCGGGGGAGCAGCCCTACCTTGCCATTGATGTCAAAAGAGGAGATAAATTTGGGATCATGGGATGATAGGGGAACATGAGTGCTTAACAATGACAAGGGAGATTGTTGAAGATTGGTTGTTGTCATTGATGTCAACCCTAGTCATTATTTTGGACCCGTAAGATTGATGAAAGCATTTGGACATGAAGGACAAGGCACATGCATACACAACGCATGGATGGATAATATACATCATATTGTTTCCAATGATAGGTGGTACCGGCCATGTGATCCTCATGGTTGAGGAGAAATGAAATTTTGAAGATGACAAAGTGAATTGAAGAAGGAGCCAAAGGTTGGCCCTCAAGATACCAGAAGAAAATAATTACAAAATAAGAAAGTGTCAAGTTGGCCCTAATGTTAAAAAGGAAGGAAGTGACATAATGGCATAAATACATATCATTATACATTCATTTTACACACATAATCTGAATTTCTCGTGAGGAAACTGGCAAAGAAGGTCGGATTTCAAGGGAGGATGAAGCCTTTATGATGTAGGTTCTAAGATATGTTATTTCACATGTGTCATCTTACCATTTTCGCTTATAACTTTTTCTAGAAGGATTTAGATGGTGAAATTGATATTGCATTGAGAAGACATATCTAGGTACATGTGGTAAAATTTCCTACTTTTATTCGCTATAATTTTGGAGATATTAATTTTGTGGAAGATAGGTTTTTGACTCAGTTCCTTGAAGCTAGTCAATAAACAAGTGTTCCGTGTAAACAACCATAACTTATTCATAAAGAATCCAAATGAAGTGAGACCAATTTCATTGGAAAGAGTAATGGTTGTAGTTTCTTGTGTGCAAGTTTCAGAGTCCGATGTTAAATATTGAGTGCGGGCATTCCGTGCATAAGTTCGATCTCCCTAATAAACTAGAATTGAATAAGGTCTACCATTATCTTTATAACTTCTTTTGGGGAGGATTCAAAGAGTGAAACTTTGAGGAGTTTCAGAGAATACATTGAGTAATATTAATCTACAGGATCAAAGTATTCCAAGAATTTAAGAATTGCGTAAATTGAAGAAGTCCTCGTGAAGCACACGTTCCTATGTGATGGTTGGTTGATGGTGATGATTTAATGTAAAGTTTTATTATCTCTCATATATTCTTGGGTGGAAATAGGTTGGAAAGGGACAGAGAGGTAAACCCTCTCGATATTGGAGGATTGTATCTTCCTCTTGAGGTTTATCCTTCCAAGGGATAAACCTTGGAAGTTGTAGCTACCTTTGGAAGTCATTACTTCCCTTGAACAATAACTATTGATTATTTCTCATATATTGTGCATGGTGTATTGTGGTGTATTGGTGTAACTCTTATACTATTGTTCGTTGCTCATTGGATATAATTGAATGGTTTAAGTATAAGTTGAAAAAGTTTTTAAATTGTACTTGATACTAATTCACCCCCCTCTCAGTATCAACATAAATGCTTGAAACAACTGAGAAAATAAGATACACAAATTTGCTTGGATATTGGTTGTGAATTGTTCCGTAGCTCATAATTTGAGTTTTTGAAGGCCAAATTGAGAAAATAAGAGCTTGTTGGAAAGCTCAGAACTTATAGGATAATTTGAAATAGTTTTTCTTATTAGGAGCTCAACATGTCACTTGAAAGAATTGAACCTCGGTGGGGAGGATAACACTCCTATGAACTACCTGTCCAAGACCCAATTCACGATCAATAGTTAAATACACACAAGTGATATAGGTAAATATTTCACATGAGCATAGATCCATCTCAACCTTAAATTTATTAAGCACCAAAATAAATAACAAAACACAAATGCAAATCTCATATTACTTAAAATATACAAGATTGAGATAAATATATGCTAACTTACATTTTCTTTTACATTAACATTTATCTTTTCTCTTGCTTTTTTATTAGTCCCTACCAAAGGCTTGGGACTATAACAACGAGTTGCCCTTTGACTATGTATTAGTTTATTGTTGACTTTAAATTTATGTGTTATATCCAATGTGTAACTTTAAAAATCAATATATGTATTTTTTTTAATAATAAAAAAATTATTTTTCTAAAATTTAATTGGCTGATATCTTTGAAGTGTTATTGTAGGCCTCACGTCATTCAATGTATAAAATTGATTACACAATTAATAGATTTGACAGTTTGACAAGAAATGGAGGGAGCATGTTGTTTGCCTGTATTTATTAGGGCCATACAAAAATCTTATCTCTTATTATTATATGTCATACTAGTGCTCGTATCCTCACTCCTTCTCATTCAATATTTTGATTAAGTTTCTCTATAATTCGCGCAGTTAAAGTTTTGCTGGCCGTTTCTAATCCTGTGAATATGATGATTACGCTTAATGAGGTGAGGGTAACAAATGGGGCACTTACACCTGCTATTAGTGGATATGCCCATTGATGGCATATCCTTGCATATTATGACTGAGCTGAGCCTTACTATGCCCGTCTCATCGGGCCCACCTTGTCTAGCTTTGCCGATCTAGTTATTGTCGGAGATTAGAGAAGATGAGACACCTCTAAGTACCGAACGCGGGCACGTTCTGTGGTACAGGCCAAGATGACTGAGAGCCAACTGCTCCATTCCACGTATGTTTTTCACCCGGATAAATATTGTATTGCAAACAGTAAAAATGCAGTTCCGTTCAACTATGGCGCCCCACAGTGACCGTGGTAAAGTCAAATCAGCTTGTTTTATTTGATGAATTTCAATTTTGGACTAGTGATATATTTTAGAGTATGTTATTATTTAGGGGTAATGGTAGTTAGGGTAGAAATTTCTTTGCCCGGCTAGAGTCAATCAATTCTGATGTAGTAGTTCAGTTAATTGTGAGGTAGCAGTTTAATGAATTTATTTTCAGTTTTCTAAATTTTTATTTTTATTTTAAAAAGATAACATTTTTAATGTATAAATAGATTCAATTTGATGAAAAATCTATAAGGTTCTTAACCATATCTATTGAAATTAGTAAAAATCATTAAATATTTTAAATGTTAACATTCACATAATACTAGCTTAACTTAAAAACAATAATTTTATAAATTAAAAAATTATAATATTAATAAAAATTATAACTCAATTTTATATTAATCCAATAAAAAAAAAATTCCTAATTAAATTCATATAAATTCATATATTGCTATCTTAATTTAAAAAAAATAATTTTATTAATTAAAAAATTGTAGTATAATTTTATTAATTAAAAAATGTAGTATTAATAAAAATTATAACTAAATTTTATATTAATTGAATAAAAAGTTGTGGTCCAACATTGGCTACCATGGGCAATGAGTCTCGCCCCCAATAAATGATCGGGCTGTGGATACTTCGTAGGATACTTGACTTTAGTGTCTGGGGAATGATTAAGTTATTTTGTTGTTTAACATTAAAATTTAGGGTTTTGGTTAAAGATTTATCTTTATAAATAAAAAAAAATTAAAAAGATGAATGGGTTCTTGATTGATTAATAGATATATAATAGTTTTGAAAATGTTAAAAAAACTACTATTATCTTTGGAACATAAAGATACGTCATCATTAATAAAAATAGTACTAATATAAAGTTATTTTAATTTTTTTTAAATAATAGAACTAATTTAAGTTATATAGAGATATCTTATTATTTTATTTTAAATAAAAATTTAAATAAATAGATTTTAAAAAGCCAAATAAAAGAAATATAGCTTACTGTTCATTATACATTTTGAATAACAAACAACCCTCAATTATTATCTTTTGACAAAAAATATTCATTACTTGTGTATTTAGTTATATTAAGTTTGATTGTTCAACATGTATTTCCCAACTAATTCGGCATGGACTACGTTGCCATGCAACCCTTGTTACATCAAACATTGAATATCATTTACTATTATTATTTTAAGTTATTGATACTACCTATCCACCCACTACCATACGTAAGACAAGTTAGTCAAATTAAATTATAAATTACACTTAAAAAAATATTCCACAACGAGCACCCCGAATGGGGTGTCACGCAGCGAAGGGCATTAATTGTGGTGGTTGGGAGGATGGGACTTGGAGCTACCATGTAACGCGCACCATGGCAACCTAGGCCCATATTAAATCATCCCCCCATGGGAAATCTTCCCATTGCGTACTTCTAGCGATGACTCCGTACTCTCGCCTCACTCCGGTTTTAATGGCGATGGTCGTCTTAACGGGTATGTCACCTCATGCACTCATAGTTTTGATCAACGACATCAAGCTTAAGTGCATTCTTCTCCTTTAGCCTGCTCACTTCCTAAGTTTGCTCCACGTCCTCACCCAACACCAGTTGCTTTCCTGTGCTCCCTCTGGTCTATTTCTTTTCTAGTTATGCCCCGCTAGTGTGGGCGTCCTAAGCGCGACTCTGCCTGGTACCGTTCCTCTGGCCACATGGTGCACAAACTAGTAAGGGGCTCCTCCCACAACAACAGCTCTGGAGGTTCTTCTTCGTCGTTGTCTTCTACTGTCCCGGGCGAACATGTACTTCCTCACTCTCCTTGGTCTTGCCCGATTGAATGGTTCGACAGCTTTGGAAACTCCCTGGGCTTTGCTCCTGGGCCATTTCGAGATATCCCCTCTGCCTCTGGCACTTCTCCACAACCCTACGCTCTGTCAGCTCTGCATTTTTGACCTCCCTCCATGGTAAACTCTCAGCTTGGTAAGGATGTGGCTCTACCCCACTTCGGTCTGGTTGCGAACATGCCACGTCTTGTGGAGCATGCTATGCACCCTTGGCCAACCAAGGAAGCAACACAACACAATCCCATACCGACCACGACTAGCCAACCATGTGAGGAATGTGCGCGACTTTTGGACACTGTGCACATTCTGCACGACCTTGTCTTCGAATTGCGCCATGATATGGAAAACATGAGATTCAAGATGGATTTAATGGATCGTTGGGGGGAGTGTGTGACTACCCTTCTTTACTCCCTCTTCACTCCAGAGGCCAGTCCAGCGACAATGGTTTCGCATGTGGTGGGCGACGCGAGGATTATCTTGCTGAAGGACACGGCACCGCCTCCAGGACAGATGCCATGACCCCTGTAAACAGGTTTCAATATTGTTGGTTTTATGTTAGTTATTTATCCCAAGTCTGTCAGTTTTCTTTTGGTTATGCCCTGCGCGGCAATATAATGTCTAAACAGTTAAAATTTTCTTTTAAAACTAGTCTTCAAGATTACAATCTTTCTTCGATTAAAGGGCTGGAATGGTTCCTCTACGAGGTAGTCCAGGCTCCAAAACTGAGAACAAGTCTATGGGTTTATAGCCCATTTTTGCTTAAAGGGTTGCACTGGTTTCCCTTCGAGGCAGTCCAGGTTCTAGAACTAAGAACCATCAGATTGCATGTTTCCCTTGATTATGACATGTATTGTATAGATACTAACTTATATATATATATATATATATATATATATATATATATATCCCACACGAGTGATAATATATATCACCATTTCAACTAAAAACCACAAAAATGATTTCATGATGTGATTCTTATTAGTTTTGGTCTTTTACATTGGAAGGACTATATGAAATTGATATACCAAAAAATGATATTACATTTTTTTTAATTAATTTCGGTCTTTTAAGTTGCATGTACTATATGAATTGACTTATTGTAAGTTTTGATTATTTACACACATATTGATATACTTATTTTAGTAATGGTGTCCAGATGTTAAAATTGATCTCACAATTCAAGGGGCAATAGCTTGAATGGTCGAGGGGCAATAGCTTGAATGGTTGGGAGGCAGGTCTTGCACTCTCCCCACTTGAATTCAAATCCTCGATGAGACATTTGGTCGGTTGTGATAACTAAAAGGGTAGACACCCCTCAAAAGTAGGACCCCATTGTGAGTGTATCTCCAAACATATTAGCCCTTGCTAAATCATAAATTATTGATATATATATATATATAACTTGCAAAATGTTGAATTTACTCTTGAGTATACTGGTAACCCGTTGATTTAATCCCAAGCCTAACACAAAACACTTTAACAAATTACCAATTTTCCATAGGTTAAAAAAAAATTATACAAAATAATTTCTTATTCTAATGTGGTGTCAAATTTCACTAATTTATCTAACATGGAAAATAGTACCAGATTTGCCCCCTCATGGAAAAGAGTACAAGATTTGTCCCTTCACATTGACCAATAATCTATAAGCTTTTGGTGTCAATGGGGGTTACAATCAAGGAATATAAAATAGAATTCCAAAGAAGCATAATGAGTATCAATTCAACCAATTGGGCCCAAATTGCGTGCTTTTGTATAGAAAGCAATGTCTATATGCATGAACACTCAAAAGTCACTTTTGATGTGAACTTGCATGATCTATTTATTAAGTTGTATCTAACTCCCACCAATATGTAATTGTCCAATCATATTTGACCTTGGAGAATTTAACCACATTTTCAATGTTTGGTTGAGCTAAGTTGTCCCATTACTTTTAAAAGTATTTAATTGAAATAAAATTTCATTAAAAAGTCACTATCATATATAATAAATGAAATACATACCAACCACCCACTTAGAGAGCTAAACAACAAAAGTTCAATTATTTGGACAGATGTTGTGATGAAGTGTTATTGTAACTCTAAGATAAGGTATACTTTCAAGCCGCCTTTAACACATTCCACATGTATAATTAAGCCGACAAATTAATTGTCATTAGCCGCCCTTGGATTAGAGCACATGGGTTTTGAGTCCTAACAATATACAGTTACCTTTTCATTGGATGTGATTTGGATTTTAATAATAGAATTTAACCATTCATGCTAATTATGCTCTGTTAATTTTCTTCTTTATTAGTTTCTTATGTTCTGTTAATTAAGTATTTATATGTAAAAAACGAGGCGCTCTTGCTCGTCAATGTAAATATTGAAAATCTAAAAATATATGAACAGAAATCGAGCTATTCGTCGCTTTTTTCCATAAATTCTTTATGCTTATCTTTTTGGTCGGAGTGGGAAACTTATTACTCATAATTGATATTTATTTATCCATGAGGGTTGATGATTGAGTTGAAATAAATTATTTGAATCATTATTGAATTTCTTTATCTATAAAGAGGTTTAAATTATAAAGGTTGAGGTTTAAGTCTCACAAATAAGTGAGATATGTTGTTTTGATATTGAAAAAATTATTAAAAATAAAGTAAATTAAAAAGTGAATAAATTTATTATTTTATTGATATATATATATATATTTTGGATAAATTGATTTTTTTTAATCAGTTTTGTTTTTTATAGGATAAATTAATTTTTTTTAATCGATAAATCAATTAGTGAATGTTAATCATCATCATCATCATTATAAAAAAGCCATAATCTAAATAAGATTGAAATTTTGACTTTTTTATTTTTATTTGAATGAAATCAAGATTCTTACTTTCAGAGAAAAAAAATTCTTTAATTTTTTTTGGATTAGAGTGAGATTGAGATCCTTTAAATAGAAATCCCCATTTGTTCATTAAAGTGACATTAATATTCTATTTTTAACATGATAGAGATTGAAATTCATAACTTTTTTTTAGATAATTAAAATAAAATCAAAATTCATAATTTTTTATAATTTTTTTAATTATTTTCATTAAAAATATTATTTTCTTTTAAATTTTTAAGTTTTAACATTTTTTCAAAGTAAGATCAAGATTTTCAAACCCTCATATTTTGGTTAAAGTGAAATAAAATGATTTTTTTTAACATAAACTCTTTATCTTTTTTTCCAAGAGAGGGATCATGGTCCTAATTCCTTATAAGTTAGAGTGAGATGACACTCCATTTTTAATATAAACTCCATTTTTAAAACTAAAATAACATCACTGTTTTAATTTTTTACATATATATATATATATATATATATATCTTACTACTTTCTTAACAATGAATTAATTTTTTTAATTTATAAAAAAATAACATATTATTCTTTATTTTTCTTTTTATGCTAGAAATTTTATATTATTTTTTAAAGACAAAAAAATAGTACATTTAGGTTGTCTATAAGCTTGGGTTTCCAACATAAAAAATTAGCCCAAGGCCACTACCACTTAAAACTGCAAGTTTTTCTTTGTAAACCTATACATATAGCATGATATTAACAAAAAAGCATTTTCTTTGTAAACCTATACATATAGCATGATATTAACAAAAAAGCATAAATAGAACCTATAATCAAGAAAAAAGATCAACATTGATCAGTTGGGTTGGTTTGAATCCATGTTGATTGACCAATTGTTCTTAGTGTGCCACTGAAGAGGAGTGGACCATTCCAAAATGAGGATTGGACGGTTGAAGCTTTCCTAGGCCCACCGACACTGTTGAGGAGTGGAGCAAATATCAACAATGGACTAACCTTTTGATCGAGCATATCCATCTCGTGGCACGAGTCCGCTTGTTCACTTCAGATCTCAAAAATTAATTTCAAGTGATCATTTGTCGACATGATGGTATCTGTTGCAACCTTTGGAGTGTCGTCCATCACAATGAGCATAGAGGGAGCACTGGACGGGGCCATTCTTGGGAGAATAGAAACTTGTTCTTCATTCTTACTTATAGGCTCGTTCTCCATTGAAGGATTTAAAACCCCTTTATGAGATCTAAGCTTTAGCTTGTCCCCAAGTTCATGCCACTCAACCATGCATCCCCATACCATGTCTTCGTCCTTAATCTCCCTCAAAGCTTGCCTTTGTCCCCAAGTTCATGCCACTCAACCATGCATCCCCATACCATGCCTTCGTCTTGAATCTCCCTCAAAGCTTGCCTTTGTCCCCAAGTTCATGCCACTCAACCATGCATCCCCATACCATGCCTTCGTCCTGAATCTCCCTCAAGGCTTGCCTATCATTAAGGGGAGCAAAATGACCACGAGAATCTCCGTCTGTGATCTTCATATTACCAGATACACTGACCCTGTCACTAACTAAAACCAAAAAACTACCTTTCCCAAACTTAAAACTCGAAAAAAACCCAAACCCCTATGCACTCTTACTCTCTTACTGAACATAGAAAAAACCCCTCACAAACCTATTATTAAATTAAATTAAAATTAAACTTAAAATTAAAATACAATATATCCAACTAACCAACGGTTCTACCCCTTTAAAACATGGAATTTGACAAAGCAAACCACGGTCTCCTTCCCCACAATTATGATGGACCCACACAATAATTTCTCAGTTGAGACTCACATTAAAATTCTCGAACTAATAACCTTATCTGTTCAGAAAGTGTCAGTCCTGTCGCATTCAGGGCTTTACTCCACGTGGACAACTACCCAACAGTTGTCAAATGATGACGTGGATACGTCCCACCTGGCCACGGTCCATTCGATGAACCTACAATATGGGAAGGATACCTGGAATAAGATAAAAATTTAACCTCAGCGCCGACGCCATCAGAAAGCGACAGCATAAATGGGTATTAAAAGCAATAAAATATTTCACAAATGGCAGTAGCAAACTACCCATCCCGATAAAGAGCAGCAATGAGGTCGCAACTTCGAGCCCGGGATCGTTGTTTAAAGTCGCCGAGGGCTTTAAAGTAGGGTTTTGTGAAGATTCTCCCGTGGCTTTGCGTGATTCTTCGTCGGTTTTGAGTGGTTATTAGCCTGGAAGGATGACGAGGGCCTTCTGTTCCCAAGAAACCCTCCAAAAATTGGGGGCTTCTTGAGCAAGAAAGGACTTCATTGGTGCAATTTTGAGCTCTTAAAATAGAAGGCCATGAAATGTACATATGTTTGAGGGTTTTTGGGTTTTCCTACGAAGATACAGGAGGAATTTAGATTCGCCATGGAAGGGGGAAATAATCAACCGCGGAAGATTTCGTCCGGACTGAGCGCGGCGAAGCTGCTATTAGGCACCAGCGCGACGGAGCCCGTTTTGTCGAGCGGGGTTGAATGGGACGAATCGGAAGTGGTCTGGTCCGGAGATTATGAAGAAACGGCCAAGGAACCGCAGATTATAAGTGGGCTTTCTGGGATCAGTCTGAGTAATGGCTCCAGTAGCATCGGTGGAAATCGTAACGGGAGCACCAACAATGTTGCTAGGAGGCGGGTGGGAATCGAACAGGGGGTCTCGGGGTTGTCCGTTGCACTGGTTGATGACAGGCGCTCGCTGGGCCGGTCGAGCCTTAGCAGAAACCCTGCCAGCCTGGCGATGGCGAGGATGATTCCGGCTGGCGCCTCCGTTAAGCCGAGGAGTTCAGATGAGTATTCTGGCTCGGCCCGTATGTATCACCGGTCTGCCCCGGTGAACGTGCCCCCGTGGTCGAAAAATAACCAGAGTTCGATGAAACCCCAGCTTACGGCGAACCCTGGTTTGGAAGAAGTTGAGGACGATGATGAGAATGATGAAGAGAGGCTGCCCCCGCATGAGATTACGGCACGTGAACATGCGAGAACCCAAATGACCACGTTTTCGATGTGCGAGGGCTTAGGGCGGACGCTTAAAGGACGGGATCAAAGCCGGGTGCGCAACGCTGTCTGGCGACAAACCGGGTTTTTGGACTGAACTGATATCTGTCTTTTTTGGGAGCCCCCTCTGTTTAAAATTTTTCTTTTAAGTTTGAAGATTTGTTGTCAAGACTTTTTTTCTGCACATAAGGGATTCAGGGGCATATGATAACGAGCTACAGGGCTTTTGGCCATTTGGAATTGGAACTTATGCTCATTAGTCATCTGTGGGGACATGTTTATACGTTGGGGGGATTTTATTGGATGTAATTTTTTGTGGGTTCTCTGAAACATTATTGTTTTTGTTGGGTTAAGAGAAGTATCGAAGAGGGCTAATGAAGAATGCTTATCTGGATCTTGTTTCGGCACATACGGTTTGTGCTGATCAATTTTACTTCTTAATTGTAAAAAGTAGCAATTGATGTCCATGTTAAAAATTCTGTTTTCCATCTTGATTTCCGTTAGCTGAATGCCGAGGTTTTTAATGTTGGATCAAGATAGCTGAATTTATTTTTTAATTTTAGGTGGGATATGTGTTGCAGCAAGCTTTTGGTTTTGGTTTTTGGGCTCTAAAAGAACTACTTGTATCAGGTAGTCACCGCATTGAGCGCTTTTATATCTTTTGTTAAATATTGATTGAAATCTGCATAATCTCAAGCAATGGCGAATTTATTGAACATAATTGTTTAGGCGTTGGTGAAAAATTATAAAGTTGTTTTTGATTTTTGTCTACAAAATTTACTCAATACTCCATTTGATGAACTTAATGGTGTTTTTTGTCCCTTTTTTTGGCACTTGCTATTTTTTCTGAGTTTTGTAGCTGGCTAATTCCAACATGAATATGAACCGGGTTACTTAGGGTACCCATGATCTCAATTTGCCTAGGTAGCTTAGGTAGCTTTGTACTGGCTGCTTATTTGAAATTGGATTTAAACCGATGTACTTTTCAGTAATGGTTAGAATGTTACGATTGGCTTATTGTTATGAACTCAAATCACAAAATAGCATGATAAACCTGGTTTAACTCCTTGTACATTAGGAGAATAGCTCCCTAAATAACTACAGTACATGCATATATCATAATTATAAGTCCATTTGTACAATAATGACAATATTGACCTTTATATATACATATTCACTCATTGCCCGTGTAGGCTGTCTACCAATGCTACCTACTATTTACATCGTTTGTTTTTTTTTCATTTTTTTCACTGAGAGTAGATCCAAACCAAAGTGGCCAAATGGTTACATCAAGATTTGGGCTATTTCTTTGTAAAGAGCCAAGTTCAAGCAGCCATCTTGCCACGTATGACATCACTATGGAGACTTAAGTTGTCTTTTTCGAGCTCTTTACTAAGAACTCTTGGGGTTTGAACACTTTGTTTGAGAGATGAGCAGGGTATTCAAAAGAGATTCATCCAAAATGAGCTTAGGCAATTGTTTTGGGTTGACCAAAGATTGTCTTGACTTACCTAAGTCTTTCATGTGGCAAGTAGATGAACTTGGAAGCATAGCTACGTCCCAAAAGGATGGAGTAGAACACTTCTTCATGCTTGCATGAGGTGCTTCACCTTCAATTATCTTGGTGAAGTGCTCCACCTTCAATTATCTTCAGGAATAACATTTCCACTTTTTCAATTATTGAGATAATTCACTCAAAAAATAATATTTTTGGAGAGTCAATCTAGGCCTAAGACTATAACAATCCCTTTCAAAACCTACTTCCTTCGATAGAGCCATAATTAAGATTATGGTTGTTCCTTCTCGGTTTATGGTTTTTGGGGGTGTATCAAAAGGCACCGAACTTGTTATACACCAACCTAAATATATTAGCATTGCAAAATTGAATAGGGAGGCCAAGTTGGCAAACCCATAGAAGGAACTTCTTCTATTCGGTCGTCCTTGAGTCAAAGGATTCATACTAAGGCACATGAAGCAACACAAAAGAATCATAAACCATTAAGCACACCATTCTTATACCTATGATTTTCAAAAAAGAAAATAATAAATCCCTTGTTGAAGTGGAGAGATCCTTACCTTGCCTTTGGCTAGTGATGCCCATGAAGATTTGATCCATTTAACCAACTTCACTATTGAGGGATTTAGACCATATAAATACCCAATTAAAGCTCTCTTTGCAAGTTCCTTAGCTCCATCTATGATCCACTCATCCCGAAGAAGCAATCTAATTGAGCTTGTAGGTTTTATGCATCCTTTTTTCCCCTACAATGCTCTTTGCTCTAAAACCTATCTTCTTGCCTCCTTCCTCTGCCTTCATCACTTTGTATTCACTTGATTGTATATATGCCCCTACTGATTATTATCCATTCATCCATACTATTTTCTTATTGATGTCAAATTCTTGATTGTTTCATGTTGCATAGTTCCTTTTCCTTTGATTCCATGCATTGTTGTAGCCATTGTTACCAAAACAATCATGATTGGATTGTAACCCGGTTGGTTTCGATTGGTTCACCTCTAGTTCGTATTGAACCATAGTTGAAAAAATTGTTGATTTTTTGGCAACATTGCAAAAAATTGCGATGTAAAACTTGAAACAAAAAATCGCTAGCAACAAAAATTGC
>SNQJ01S0097692.1:46967-59552 GCA_010110895.2 Picea sitchensis | reverse complement strand
CGCCCCATTCTCCTTCCAACACCTATCCTCCACTCACCCATCTCCCCTCCTATTACATCTCCCTTTCCACCTCCTACTCTCACTCCTCAGCACCTATCTACCATGTCACCTCCACCTATGTTGTTGTTGTCTCCACTACGCCTACCACCGCAAACTTTCTTCTACCGCCATGTCACCTTCTCGTGCCACATCAACTCTGTCCCAGTAATCTCTCCGCCATCGCGTCCTTCCACCTTGACACCGAGAATTTGTTGTAGTATGTTGTGACTACACAAATCACCTCACCAACTCCTCCTCTTTAGCCTCCACAATCGCCTTCCATCTTTTCAGTTAGCATCCAGTGGGGATCCCAGTGGTGCAGTTTCAGAGTGCGACCAACATGTTTTCTAGGTGCCGAGTTGACTTGGGTCATCCTGATCCTGATGAAGAAAGTTAATGAAGGTGGGGAAGGTGGTTGAGACATCATATCCTTCCATAAATAGAAGTCCAGATCGGGGAAGAAAGATGTCAGTCCAGTGTGACCAGAGATCGCATTGGACAAAAAACGACATGGGCAGTCTAAGTAACGTCTGCATGTGCAGCCTGATAGAGAAGCTCACTAACACAAAGCCTTGAACGTATGACATGATCATGCCTCGGGAAATTAGAGCTAGTTATTAGTATATGTAGTAATTTTTTCCATTTTGTTATGGTTGATGGTTGACCTAGGCTCACACATTGTAAACTTTTGATGAAGTTTCTAGTTCTCTGTTATGTATCATGATCTGAGACTTCCCATTTAATGAAAGTCAACTTGTTTTCATCTTACTTGACTCTGATACTGAAGTGTCTGTGATTGAAAGATTCACATGGATTTTTTTTTACTGTATTGTAATGTATGTTTGATTACAGTGTTATCATTAACATTCTTCAGTTTCCTGAAGTTTTGAATCCAAGAGGATCTTGTATTTGAACCTTTTCCTCCTTAGGCTGCTAGAAGACCTAATGTCCATAGTATACCTTTACATTTTTTCCTCAAGTTATTCCTCCTACTCACCCTTACTACAACTTACTGATGGAATTTGAATTGATACCTCACCTACATGTTCACACTGGTCTAGTTTTCTGAGTTAAAATGATATTATCCTGGGTCTGCACCCATTCGACTGCTTCAAACTTATTCATTGTGACATACAAACTGATGGGTACTGGGCTTACCTCCAATGCAATCTAGAGGTGACTTCTAGCAATAAAATTTAGGGTGAGTTGGAGGCCCCAGAACCTTCCCTAGAAGAGGCCCCATCAAAGAACATCTTCCAAAAAGAGGTGGTTGGAGGAGAATCTTTGCAAAAGGTAATGGAATGTTTTCTTATTTCAAGAGGAGGTTCAAGAGCATTAGTGAGATGCAATATGTTGGATCCCAAATCAATATCAAGTGAAAAAATAGGATGATTGGTGGGGTTTGCTTCATCACTAATAATGTAATCCAACTGAGCTTCCCTGTAAAGTCTTCTATGATCCCCACCAAACATAGAAATGGTAGCATATGTGAGGTCCATCTGCAAGGTTCCCCCAAGTATTTTTATCCAAGATCTTGACAAGAGCATGAAAAACTTGGGGGGAACATCAACCACCACGATATCCATGACTACACTTTTCATGGGCAACTGAAATAAGGTCACAGCCAGATATTTAATGACCCCAATGTTGATAGTATGGTAGTTGCGGGAGGTATTTACCTCCACGTATAGACCTGACAAGAATAGAATATTCCCAAAAGAATATGAAGCCCTAATGAGTTAGCTAATAACCCTAGAAGACATGTCAGCTCAAGAAGATAACTTGTATTAGGTTATTAGCCTCCAAGAGAAGAAGTCGGTTAGAACAATTAATATATACTAAATAGATAGATACCCAGAATGAGAAGTTGGCCCAGGTAGTTAGCCAGAATTAATACAAATACAGGAGGCCAGTTCTCATTCTAGCAGGCAGTCTCAGAATTGCAGAGAAGCAACTTTTGCGCACTGCAGTGCCCAGTCTTGTGCGAAGGTTTGAGGAGAGCTACCATTGCAACTGCTACAACTAGCAGCTCACGTTTGTCTTGGACTATCTCTTGCTTAGGGTTTGGAATATCTGATCAACTCTTGTTGATGTGTTATCCTCGGGGAAAGGTGTGCTACCCTTTGGTTGGCTATCTAGCCTAGGGTTTGCTTCCAGAATGATTCTCTGTCAAGGTTAAGGTGCTTGGAGGGTGTCTTTGGCCTATGGTTGGGTGACAATAGTATTGTCAATGGTAAAACGAGCACAATCCTTGATATTCTAACAGGTTATGGGCCCACACCTCCTACATTCATTCTAACCAGTGGAAGGAAGCATAGCCATAAGGATATTGAGCTCATTGAATAATTATCGCTAGGGTTTCTAGCAGGAGCAGTCACCAAAGCATTGCAACTAGGGTTACTAGCAGGTGCAGTTACAAAAACCCTAATCCTCTTGTTGAGGCACCTTAAGTGAATGGATTGACCTAATCTCCAGATAGATCAATGTGCCCTAGCCTAGTGCATCTCTTGATACTCTCAGGAAGCCAAGACGTGAAGTTTGAGTTTTTGGTCAAATCTAGGGTTGACCAAGTCAAAGTAGCCATGAATTACTCCATGAAGTTAGAAAACAATTTAGATGGAGCTTCTAACTTTAGAGCATGGAAGACAAGGATTGACCTCATCCTTTCCAAGAATAAAGTGCTAGATATCGTGAAAGGAAAGATCATGAAGCCAGAGTTTGAAAAAGGAAAAGAGAAGGAACCGCAGAACATTGCAGCTATGGAGAATTTCAAAGATGGTGACATCAATTCCATAGTATCATAGTGGATTCCATAAATGACCACTTGATACAATACATATCCCACCTTGACTCATTGAAGAAGATGTACGATGCCCTAACAAACCTCTTCTTAGTCAGAAACATTGGAAAAGTAATGAGTCTAAAGAATGAGCTCTGTGACATGAAGATGAATGATGATGATAACATAGCATCATACTTTGTGAGGATCTCCTAGTTAAGAGATCAACTACAAGCTATTGAAGAGATCATTTCAGAGAAGGAATTGGTAAACATAGTACTAAATGGTCTTCCCAAGACGTGGGATGCATTTTCCACAAGCATGAACACAAGGAAGGAGTATCCTACATTTGAAGAACCTTGGACTTGTTGTGATCAAGAAGAATCTAGGATCAGTGAAAAACAGAAACCTCAAAAGAGGTACGATGGTCAAGTCTTCACAGAAAAGATTCAATAATTTCAGGAACAAAAGGAAGTTTGGTTCAAGGAGGAAGCCAAATCAAGAGAAAGATATTTCAGAAGTACAATGCTTCAACTGTCGAAAGTATGGTCACTACAAGAATCATTGTCCCGAGATAAAGAAAAGGAAGGGGACACACGAAGCATCAGTTGTTGAAGAAAAGGAACCTACAAAGAAGACCAATCAGGATGAAATAGATTTCTTCTTATGAAGGTAACAATACTCTTCTTAGTTCCTGTACATATCTATACATATCTTGTATATCTATCTCTTAGAAGATAATATGTTCCAATAAGAAACACACCTATGGAAGAACAACAATATAAGGATTTATATCATTTTACAAGTCAGACAATACACATGAAAGGATGAAATACATCATGTGGAAGTTATTACAAGAGACATAGAAGAAGCAAGACAGAAAGAAGTCAACAACCAAGAGGAAATTGAAGAAAGACCTATAACACTATGTAGAAGAGAATAAGGATGATGACAGAAGCATGGACTCTCCTAGATGGAGGGGGGCGATTATATATCACCAAAAATAAGAGAATGCATTCATACATGAAGCAAGGATTAGGATGGAGATAATCCTATGATCCATTGAAGATGATGAAGTATATATCCACGACAACAAACATGAAAAGCAATACGTGTTTAGTTCAACCTTAGAAGAAGATCTCTTCAAAGAGAAGCTTTAAAGTATCCTTGGTTGTCCATCCACATCCATGATCCTATGATGAAAGAAAGAAATGGAATCTTTAAGGAATGGAATCTACTCCATGGACCCAATATCTAAAGAAATACACAAGGAAGAAACATGAAGATTCTAAGAACGAGAAGCCATAACATCCAGTCATTGTATTGAGAATCACAAGACTACCAGCCTAATATGAACTCACTAAAAGAAATAAAGCAGAGGAACTGGAAATCGTGATGAAGAACAGTGTATGGAAGACTTATGAAAGTATTGCAAGATCTATAACTAGAGGTTCTCCCAGATGGAGGGAGAAGACTATGATGATTACTTGTTCTGGTAAACTAGACATATCTCTACATGAGTCATTATATCATCCACAACATCCATGAGTTAGAGTTCTACATCAGATAAATGCAAAGACTGTTCTCTCGAGCAATTGAACAAAGAAAAACAACCTCAATAATTTGAGGCATACCAGAAAGAGACTCTTGTATGTAGATGGAAAAAGATAACTTGGTGGAGAACCTCCAGTGCACAGCAGAAGCGTGGTGAAGATTTTCTATAACAAAGATATTGTATCAAAATAATTACTCAGTAGATCGGATCTCATGATGACAGAAGAAGTGCCACATGGATATGTTCCAGTTTTCCAACAATGATATATTATATTGATCAAAGCTACTTGAAGCCTTCAGAGAAAACCAGTGCTCCATACCTAAGTACATTCAAGGTCAAGCATTACATTATCCATGATGAAGTCCAGAAAGAAGAAAGTCGTTCTCAAATATATATCTCCACAGATGAGAAGATAAGCAAACATTTTTGGTAAAGCTTCTGTCCAAGATGAAAGAGTTTGCGTACTCAAGTTGTAGCTTGTGGAGATGACTTCTTTATTGAAAAAGGAAGACTCCCAGGTTGGGAGGGAGCATTGATGTATTATTAGAAAATCATTTTATCAGTTCAAAAAATGGTCCAAGATGAGCAGATTCTTTCCAGTTCGGAAAGTGGTTTGAGATTTTTGACGGAAAACGATTTCCCTTTGTGGTTAACATGGGAAATGGTCCAGATTGTTGATGTACCATAGACAATGACTTACCATTGTGGTTAACATGGGGAGTGGTCTAGGGAAGTCTCTCTTCTTGAGGGTTGCTCAAGAAGACTGACCTACCTCACCGGACAACGATTTCTCATTGTGGTTAACATGAGGAATGGTTTTTTTTGGAGGTTGGTATAGGACAGTCTTTTCCTCTTGTGGTTAACAGGGGAAATGGTCTAGATAGTCATTCCTTAGGGTGTATTCATTATCTCCAGGTTGCACTTTTTTTAGTGCTGCAGGAATGGCCCAGGGTGGGGAATGGTCCAGGCTCAGCAATCAGGGACAAGCATTCCTTAGGGCATATTCATTCTCTCCAAGTTACACTTTTTTTAGTGTCGGAGGAATGGTCTAGGCTCATAAATCAGGACAATTATTCTTCCTTTCTTTAGAAGAATAGTCCAGATAGCTCATCATTGATGTCCTACCTTTTGAGGGAAGATGCTCTTCCGAGATCTCACAGATGTGAGTGGAAGAATGACCCATATGATTCAGTTTATATCATAACATTGTTTCTGTGCAGGTTGATATCATATGATTGTTATGAATATTGTATGACAGTAGATATATACTACTATGGTGGATGTGTTCCACTGTTTGATAAAGTACTTGTGTGTTACTTGGTGTGGTAGTGTACCACTGGATTGTAGTTATGGATAGACACAGTTGTGTTCTATTTTTGTTCTGATTGCCTTGAAGACTATCAACAGTGTTGGAAATGATTATCAGTTAGATGGATAATCAAAGGACAAAGATTTCCCAGACGAAAAATGGTTAAGAACATTTACTCTTCTAGGACATATGTCCAGATTAGAAGAATGGCTCTTGTATCACTCTGTGGTGTGAGTGACTTTTCCAACATCACGTTTGATTACTTAGATGGAGTATGGTTTCGAGAGATGATGTAGCTGATGACATCGATGGTGATGATGGTGCTCATGATTTAGTCATGAGATAGTCTATACAACTATGTTGATGCTACCTGGTGAGTGGTATGATTTTTGCTCAAGACCCTAATGAGTTGGCTAATAACCCTAGAAGACATGTCATCTCAAGAAGATAACTTGTATTAGGTTATTATCCTCCAAGAGAAGAAGTCAGCCAGAAGAATTAATATATATTGAACAAACAGATACCCAGAATGAGAAGTTGGCCCAGGTAGTTAGCTAGAATTAGTATAAATAAAGGAGGCCAGTTCTCATTTTGGCAGGCAATCTTAGAATTGCAGAGAAACAACTTGTGCACATTGCAGTGCCCAGTCTTGTGCATAGGTTTTAGGAGAGATGTCATTGTAGTTGTTGTAGCTAGCAAATCATGTTTGGCTTGAACTATCTCTTGGTTAGGGTTTGGACTATCTGATCAGCTCTTGTTGATGCACTATCCTTGCAGAAAGGTGCGATACCCTTTGGTTGGCTATCTAGCCTAAGATTTGCTTCCGGAATGATTCTCTTTCAAGGTTAAGGTGCTCGGAGGGTGGTTTCAGCCTATGGTTGGGTGAAAATAGTATTGTCAATGGTAAAACGAGCACAATACTTCATATTCTAACACCCAAGACACTTCACTTTCCTAAAGTCAAAAGAATATAAGTCATGGTATGTCTTTGTGATTTCTAATCCAATTTCATCCATGACAGTGTTGGGCATGATATTGTGGGATGCCCCTAAGTCCATCAAACAATTATGAAGCACCTTATCATGTATGTTCAGTGATGTATAGAAGGGAGGGGATGAATCATCTCTATATTCTATCAAAGTTCCTATGATGACTTCCGGATTTTCATCTTACATATTTACTAAATCATGAAGAAGATTCGGGTTGTAACATTTTGGAGAGATATTTTTTAAATTATTCATTTTTTATCAATTCCAAAAAAGGTACAGGGATCTTGATTTTTTGGATCTCACTCTCAAAGATGAAGGAAGGTGAAGATTTCAGGATCTCTTTCGCCTCTAGGGTAGGATTTATGACCAAAACTTGGGGGCTTTGAGTATCTTTTTCTTTGCTTCCAACTGTCACCACCTTGGCATAATTTTCTTTTTGGGTAGGTTGATTAGAGGCATCAATATTTTCCTCATTCTTTTTGGATATCGAATTATATCTATTAGAACTTTCTTTTGCCTTCTCTACCTTACTTAATTCATTTATTCGAATATACATCAAGGATTTCTCATATGCAGATTGAGTCAAGTGAGGAGATGGGGATGTGCCACCTAAGTAATGAATATCGAGGTCAACTTCTTCCTCCTCTCCTTATTCATCAACAACAAGGTTGTTTTGTAAAGGAGTTTGTACCTTTTGATCATCCCTATATCTGTTTCTAGGATATCTTGGAAGGATCTGAGGAGCATTATTAGGTCTCCTAAATTTACCTTTGTTATCAACATTTTGAGTATTTCTATAGGTTTGTTTTCCTTCAATTTTTAACTTCTCCATCTCAGCAGAAAGGGATTTTACTAATTTGATAAGTTCATCAACTTGAGGATGGACAATAGGGGGATCAGAGGTTGAAGCTTCAGTTCTGTTTTTTCTCCTGTCCCTATCAGATTTCCCTCTAAGTTTTTCAGATGCCACTATGTTAGATTCTACCTCTAAGGCTGCATCTTGCATATGAGCTAAGGAGGATGATCTTCTTTGTCTCAGTAGAAGGCAAAACTCAAGGTCAAAAGCACTAGCATAGGTGATTTTTGCAGAGGTTTCTGTAGGATTTATCTCATCAGGGATATTATTGTACATTTTGTTGAATATTTTAGATAACTCAAAGACATAATCTCCCTCTTTCCTCTTTAGGGATCCAGATTATGTGATATAATACAAAAAATCCTTTTTATCCCCCCACTACCTAAAAAAGGCATCATCTAACGTCTCAATCCTAGTAATGGATCCAGGGGCCAAACCCCTAAACCACTTCCTAGCCTCACCATATAGGATTTGGACAAAGACTCTCATCCACACATCCTCATTTTCAATATTTTGATTTTCTGCATAACTATAGAAGGCAGCAAAGTGTTCTTCAACAATTATATATTCTTCTCCTATGAATTTGGGCATGTATTTTAGATAATATCCAGCAGGGAGAGCATTCATTGGATGAGTTAAGACAAGAGGGGTGTATCTTGTAGCCACTATGGAATCCATCCTATTTATAGGAGGGTTAGTGTCTGCCATTCGATTTTGGACTCTAGATGAACAAGGAGGAGAAGGAAACTTGACTGTGTGCATCTTAGGACAAAAAGGAATGTATAAAGGGGGGATTTTAGTTTTCATAGTAGAAGGCCGAGTCTTGGAAGAATATGGTATAGTATGTAAAGGGTATGAGGTTTCCTCTTCTTTGGCTGCATAAATTTTGACAGGAGGAGGAGTAGCAAAGCCTAAGGTAGGAAAATCTTCAAGACTCTCAAGTCTGAACCACTTTACAATGTCAGGGGAAGCAACGGTTTCAAAATTTTCTTCTTTCAAATCAGGTTCAAAAGAGGAGTCTTCAATAGGGAAATTTTCAAAATCAAGATTCTTAGATACTTCAGCAGAAGTTAAAGTAATATTACTTGATATAAAAACTGGAGTATTAAGATTGGAACCAGACCACTGACCAGAAGCACTTGTTGTAGTAGCAGAAAAAAATTCTCGAGAATATTTTCCCTTCTTGATTATCTTCTCTAGGTCAGCCTCAGGTGGAGCCAAAGGTAGTTGTGGATTTGACCTCGTGTGTCTTCCTTTAGGAGACAGAGCTGAAATAATGGAGTTTCCAGGTGCCAGTTGTAATCTTCAATGTACTGAGTTCCAATGCACCTTCAAAACTAGTAATCTTTGTCGTGCAATCCCAGGGAAATGTATTCAATTAGTTCCCCAGCAACAACGCTAATAATGTCAACACTAGGAATCACCCTCAAATTGCATAGAAGGTAAGACCAGTACTCATCAAGTTATGTGTAAACGTAAATGAGTTTTAAATAGGTCAAATGGACAAGACTCAAGATAATAATGTTCTAACTCAGAAATCTGGGCTAGCATGCACAAGCAATTGAGGTCTTGATTAACTTCAGCCAGTAAGTGGGAGTAAAGGTGAATAGAGGGAATACTTTGGTGAGGAAAATGTAGAGGTGTGATATGGACATCAGGTCTTCAAGAAGCCTAAGGAAGAAAAACTCAAACACAAGATCTTCTTGAATTCAAAGTTTAAGGAAACTGAAGAACATCATAATAATACTATAATCAAACATTCATCATAATATCATTACAAAAATTTATGTGAATCATTCAATCATGAATACTTCAGTATCAAAATCAATTAAGTTGGAGTAAGAAAGATGACTTATATTAATCATGAAGTCTCAAATCAAGTAAATAACCAGTTAACCAATAGCTTCATCAAAACGTGATTTCAACAACGATTTTAGGTAGCACAATGCGCGTACAAGAGGTAACTTTTTATTGGGAATTCAAAACTTGAGAGAAAGGTGAGTAGATGTCTTATGACCAACAACCGGGTGATGGTGATTGCATATCTATGTGAAGGGAGGATTGGTAGAAAGCATGAGGGAAGGGTCTTTTTCGAATTCTTCAGGCACGATCGCTACCAGAACTCCAAACTATAATTGCTACCCGAAATTGATATGCAGAGGGGGGAAACCATGGGATACCTAGAAAGTCAATGATATCAAGGAGTGTTGTAGATGTTTAGGAGAGTATCATAAGAATATCAGTGTCCAAATCCACCTCAACAACTGATCCTGTAGTGCCATTGTCCACTGGTCCGAACTGGTAGTTTTTGCAGTGCAGAGTTTTGAGCTTTCAAAATTTGAAAACCATTAGCAAGCTCATAAATATGAATCCTAGAAGGAAACTTTTAACTAACAACGGTGCTGAAAACAAGAAAAACATGACATCAATGTTATGATAACAAATCATGGTAAAGGATGAAGGACATGGAGTGCGCTACGAAAACTCCTAGTGAGTTGGCAGTGCTCCCTTTTCAAAAAGTTATTTGACCATTAAGCATAAGATGAAAAGGAAGTAGAAGAGGAAGATGAAGAGAATCCAACAAAAATAGAAGAGAAAGTTCAACAAGTGTCTCCAAAGACACCCAGTAAACAAGTACAGAAGAATTATCCTTCATACCAGATCATCGGAAACAAAGATGCAGGAGTTGAGACTAGAAGAAGAATCCATTCACCGGAACAAACACACCTAGCACTCTTATCTACAATTGAACCAAATTATTTTGAAGAAGCCAGAAAGGATGAATTTTGGAATAAGGCCATGGATGAAGAATTGGATCAAATAGAGAAAAATGACACTTGGGAATTGGTTCCAAGACCAAAGAATAAGAATGTGATCGACACAAAATGGGTTTTCAAGAATAAATTAAATGAAGATGGAAAAGTTACAAGGAACAAAGCTAGACTGGTATGTAAAGGATATGCACAGATTGAAGGAATCAAATTTGAAGAGACATTTTCCCTAGTTGCCAGAATGGAAGCAATTTGTTTGCTTTCATCCTATGCATACTCCATAAATGTTAAAGTATATCAGATGGACATAAAATCAACTTTTCTGAATGGGGAACTTGAATAAGAAGTCTACATTGAACAACCAGGAGGATTTCAGTTGTCAAAGAACACAGATTATGTGTGTAAATTAAAGAAGGCCTTGTATGGTCTAAAATAGACCCCTAGAGCATGGTACTCGAGACTGGATAAGTATCTGCAACATGCAGGGTTCAGAAAAGGAAGTGCAGACAACAACCTATACATCAAGGTAAGTCAAGGTAATATTTTATTAATTGAAGGTTATGTTGATAATATTATTTTTCGTAGTGATGATGACAGGTTAAGCCAGAAATTTGGAAAAAGATATGCAGAATGAATTTGAAATGTCATTACTTGGAGAACTATCCTTCTTTTTGGGACTTCAGATACATCAAAGAAACCAAGGAATTTTTATTTCTCAAACCAAGTATATCAAAGAAATGATAAAGAGGTTCAGAATGGAAGATTGCAAACCAGTTATCAAACTAGTTGCAAGTTGAGCAATGATGATGATTTGAAGTCTACATATCAGAGGCAATGCAGGTCAATGATTGGGAACCTACTAGATATGACAACATACAGACCAGATGTAATGCAGGAAGTTGGACATGTGGCACAATTTCAAGTAGCACCAAAGGAGTCACATGTGTTAGTAGTGGAGATGATTTTCAAATATCTCAAAGGAACATAAGATTTTGGATTATGGTATCCAAAAGGAAAGGATCTATCACTTATTGCCTACACAGATGAATATTGGGTAGGTTGTATTGATGACCAACGAAGCACCAATGGAGTGGGGTCTACTTGGATGAGTGTTTAGTATCATGTCTAAGCAAGAAACAATCATCAATATCTCTATCTACATTCGAGGCAGAGTATATTGAAGAAACAACATGTTGTACACATGTTCTTTGGATGAAACAAACTTTGACAGATATATAGGTTGAGTATGATGAGCCCATTCCAATATATTGTAATAATAAAAGTGCCATCGATATCTCAAAAAATCCGGTGATGCACTCCAAGACAAAGCACATTCCAATCAAGTATCACTTTCTACGGAAACAGGTTGTAGAAAAGAACATCAGAGTTGAGTATGTGGGAACAAAATAACAAGTGGCAGACATATTTACAAAACCACTTCCACGGGAACCCTTTGAATATCTTCGCCAAATACTTGGAGTTATTTCTACTCCAAAATGAATGATTTTTGAATGCTTATCTTATATGTCTTAGATGTACATGAGGAAGCACCATAAGAGGGCAGTTCAGTTAGGGGGAGCAACCCCGGATGGAAAGATACCTTTGCCATTTATGACAAAGGGGGAGAGATTTGTCATATGTAGAGGAAATAGGCATGGTTCCAGGGGGAGCATGAGTGATATGATTTCAGTATTGCATCAGAGTGTTTCCATCAATGCCAAAGGGGGAGATTGTTGATTAAGGTTGGTTGTCATTGATGTAAACCCTTGAAGAAAGCCCCGTAGAACAAAGGTTTGGGTAATGGAGCCAATATTGTTTGATGTAAATATGACTCATTATTGTTTTTTCATGGTTGATAAGAAGTAAATATGGATGAACTCCAAAGTATCCCCCTTATGGTGAAATCCCTCATGGGAAGACGCTTTACGGAGTAAGAGAACCCATTATTAATTGTGGAATAATGAGATAAAGGACAGTGTATTTTTTAGGGAAAACATCCTAGATGGATAGTGTTTTTCATGCCATTTCTGGTGGTATGTATAATGTCACATAAATCCTCACGGTTAGAGAGTTATGACCATGTGAAGTTGGAGAACCCAGGTTTGGGTAATGGACCCAAGTTTGTTTGATGGATAACGATATTGTTTTTGCTATATTTGAAGGTAATACTATTCTATATGGATATTACATGTCATTCCATTTCTGGTGGTATGTGTAATGTCACATAACTCCTCACGGTTTGAGAGTTATGGCCTTACGAAGTTGGAGGACCCTCATATGTCATCTA
>SNQJ01S0097692.1:33481-46917 GCA_010110895.2 Picea sitchensis | reverse complement strand
TAGAAGTGGGTTAACCCTAAAATAAGGAAAGTGGGCCAAGTGACCTAGAAGATGTTTTTAAGGAAGCTACTTGGAGAGTATAAATAAGAGGCAAGGCTCTCTAATTTTAATTACACTTGAGAATATTGAATATCTATAGGTGTATGAGATAACCAAGGATATCTAAGCCAAATTTCTGAGGTAAGGTGAAGAAAATAAGGCCGAAATGCAAGGAAGGATAAATTCTTTTGATGGTGCTTTCTAAGGTATGTTATTTACAGGTCATCTCACCATTTTCGCTATAATGTTTATTATATAATGATTTAGACCATGAAATTTCTATGCCATTGTGAAAAACATACCCAAGTATATGTGGTAAACAATTCAAATTGTGGGTCGTTGTATTTTTGTATTTACACTCCGTGGAAAATAGGGTTTGTAGCTAGTCCTGAAACTAGTCAAAAACAGGGGTTTCCGGTAAAAACGTCATAACTTATTTATAACAGATCCAAATTCAGTAAGAAAAAATCCGTTGGTTAGAGTACAATATTTAGTATGTTATGTAACAGTTTCAGATCAATTCAAAAAATAGTCTATGTGGGGCACGCTCTACAAGGTCGCTCTCTAGGATAAGCCAGAATTCAGCAAGGTGTGCCATTTTTGACATAACTTATTTTTTGAGAGTTTTCAAGTAGTGAAACCTAGGGGAATTGCATAAAAAACACTAAATAACATTGTGTATAAGTTTCATATATTTATTCATTACAGGTAAAAATTTATGATTATTTCAAGTTAGGGTTGTTGACTAATCCAAAACTAGTCTTGTGAGACTAAAGAAACGTTTGATGAAAATGCTAGTCTCTTGTTAAAGTTAAAGAAGGTTTGTAGGTATGTGATCATATACACTAGTTCTATTAAAGAGTTACAAATCATATTTGGATTATGAAATTGATAAGGGCTTTTGGTTAAGGTACATGTTGGGTACATGGTTGAGACAAGTAGTTCGTGAGTTAGCACATACATGAGATGTATAGTTGATGATGTTGGTACATATTGATGATTCATAGTTGATGAGTAGTTGACACATGATTGATACATAATTGGTACATGGTTGGATGCACTTGTTTATGGTACAGGTTGATTACAGGTTGTTTGGTACAGGTTGGTGCATGGTTGATGCACTTGTTTATGGTATAGGTTGAGGTACAGGTTGATGCATGGTTCAAGTTTATTGGTACAGGTTTACAGTGGTATATCTCGCAGTGATAGTTTGAAAGTGGTTCCATCATTCTACTTCTAATTCAGGGTGGTTGGATGGGGCAAGGACGAGTGGTTGTAGCCACCTTCCGGTTGTAGCCGGAGAACATAGGGGGTTGTAGCCTCATTTTGGTTGTAGCCAGAGAATTGGGGATTTGGAGCTCCCCTTAGGTTGTAGCCTGAGAAACTAGGGGGTTGGAGCCTCCTTCCAGTTGTAGCTAAAAAAAAAAGGAAGTTAGTGATTCCAATTGTTATCACTCCAAGGAACTCTCTTAGGTCGTATCTCAGAGATGTCTGGTAACTTAACTACTTTTGCAATGGTTTTCTCAATGAGGGGTAATGTTTGGATCAAGATGAATATCTAGCTCACTGGATTGTATCTTCAAGATGGTCTAGGTATAATCAAACAGTACAAGGCCTTCAAGAGTAATTATCAGATAGGTTGTGAATCAAATGGATAAAGAAACTAATATATCAACCAGAACATACACAAAACAATATATATGATGGGTCAAAAAACTCGTAGTGAATGCTTATGATCCTTTCTTAATAATCAAAGGTAAGATGACATCCACCATAGAATATTAAACAGAGATAAAGAATGATATTCAACTCATAAGCATAGAACGAAGATGAAAAGGAATTCTGACAATAACAATGAGGGAAAGTTGCAATATGAATATATTTAAGAAAATGTCTATATCACAATAGTAGTATGGTTTAGAAATCAAAATCGAACCCTTGGTTCATCAAATGTTCTTGTATTTATAGCCTTTACAAACAGTTTCCAAATCCTAGTATATTGGATCGAATTTATCAAAAATAGAAAGTCAATAACTGACCCAAGAAAATAGGCAGAGATCCTATAAAATAGGTCAATTCATGATCTTAGGAGATATTCATGTCCTTTAAACTCTTCAACAGGTGTAGTAAGTCTTCCAAGGCTGATGGATCTTCATAAGATATGAGAGAAGTAAAAAATGCCACTTGCTGGCAACAAAACAGTTTTTCCCTATAAAATAGCTAACCAATTTGACCTTTCTGCCTTGTTGGGCATCTCCAAAATCGAAACAGACTCTTGACAAGGATGTCTTTAATTATCATCTATCAATTGGAACTATTCCTGAGGAATTTGGATAAGAAAAACCCAGATCTGTCCAAAACCACTACCTTTCTACCCTGTCAGTTCTTTCGGTGGTTAGAATAGACAAAATTTGGGTCGGCTAGCTGCCAAAAGCTCTGCTTTTGGTGGCTAATGAACAATTTGAAATGTTCACTTAAGCCATCGAAAGTTCTGTCTTAGTGAAAATTTAACAAAATTGCACAATACCTTTTGTCTTAGCTTTAAAACACCTTATGGTTGTTGGACTGAAGCCTCTGCATCTTGATCAATTTCTGGAATGGCTGTAGAATTGTTGGCTGCCTCTGGATCATTCAAATGGATGGCTGCCTCTGCTAGGGTTTCAATATTATCAGGTGTTTGAGGCTGAGGTCTTGACGACCTAGCTTGCAACCTTAATGATCTGACCTTTTTCTTCAAATGCATAGATACTCTCCAGAGACTGTTGTAGTCTTTTACAATATTCTTCTTCTTTTTTCTTTTCTTTTATACCTTTTTCTTCAAATGCATAGATACTCTCCACATACTGTTGTAGTGTTTTACAATCTTCTTCTTCTTTTTCTTTTTTTTTAATTTCATGTGCCAATCTTTCTAAGGTTTCACTGGTCTCTGCAAAATTCTTTGATACAATTCCATATCTAGTTTTAATTTCCCTCTCTAGCACTTCCTGTTGATCTATCTTCTCTTTGAGTTTTTTAATCTTCTTTGATTTGTTTTTCTTTGACTTGCTAGATGAGGTCTCTACATCTTGCATTTCATGCTCCTCTTTGGGTGTAGGTGATGGAAAATATTCATATCCTATTGTAACTGGCTCTTCTATTAGGGCTGCTTCTTGCTCTTCTTCTGCTAGGGTTGCTTCTTGCTCTGTTGAAACCTATTTTTATTCATCTTCAAAGTCTGTATAGGGGAGGTTTTGGATATTCTTGTCTACTGGAGGCTCTACTGCCTTCTCTGCCTCCTTGCTAAACTCCAGTTTTTTCTTAGTCCTTCTAGGATTAGAATATGGAGAGGGTTGATCAACTGCAACTGGAGAGATGGATCTCATCCTCCTCTTTCCACTTCTGGGAGTGTAAGACTTCCTTGAAGAAGGAATATTATTATCTTTTGGATGTACATTAGTATGAAATTCATCCCAAAACAAGAAGTAATTCCATTCTTTGTTCCTTCTATGCAGCAGCTCACAAACTAAAAGCTTAATCAAACCATGATGAGATAATCGGCTTGCAACTTTTCTTGGTTTTTCCTTCACTTGATGAGCCATCTTAGTGAAGCTTCTTTGGAGGTAATAGGGAATATTGAGTGGGATTCTACCATTGAAATGGTTCATGAGTTTAAAATGGTATATCATCACCCTATTGTATCTACCTTCACAAGTTATATAAACAAGAATGGATTTTAATAAATGTTGCCATTTCTCTTCAAGAAAAGACATAGGAATGTATTTCTTCCATACCAAACACTTGTGCTCTGGTTTCAAGTAGGACCTAAATTCAACATCCTTTGTGACAGTGGTTTTGAACCAATTTTCTCCAGTCCTGGGAAGCTCTGTCACCTCAGCTATGAGGGATTCATCCACCTGGAATTCGTCTTCACCGATGATTTCCTTTATTCCATCAAAATTCATAGAAAAAGCTTCTGCCACCTGCTAGTGAGAGCTCTGTAATCTTTGACAAAATTTGTAGCAGCTCGCGTCCTTGAAAAGTTGACATACCTCCGAGTGTGATTCCAGGTAACTGATATCATCAAGCTCCTTCCTCAGAGCTGGTCCTCCTTTCTTTATTTGTTGAAATGTTCCTGTACACCTGCAATTGAAAAATTGGGCTTGGGGGAAAACTACACAACGTAGAATTAGGAGGATTTGGCTCAGCTGCAACAGAGATGAGAAGTATGGGGTATGCATTAAGGAGTGACATTGATTACAAGGGATGTGAAAGAGAGGATTAATATTTGAAACAATCATGATTGGTAACTGAAATGATGGGAAGTACATAGCCATGTGATTTGATGAAAAAATGACTTTGAAAAGATTCTATATATCACGCAGAGATAAGATCCATGTCTCTAAATGGTTTACCTCCTGTCTTTTCAGCGGCCATTTGAGATTATAAAACCTCAATCCTGATGGTTTAGGCATGTGAAAGGACGTACTGACTCATTCCCATATCCTACGATTTCAGTGGCTAAAGTAGCCCTGGATTTATCATTTAAGTTGCCAAAAGCTAAGGATTTTGGTGGCTTAGAAGCGCTTTTGGAGAAGCACTTAACCACCGAAACCTTTGATTTGACATTTTTGAAATAGAAACCAAAACCAATGTTTTTCAAACTTTATTACAAACATAAGGCTCTCAAGAATGAACCTTAAAAAATTTAGAAAAGTATTTTTCAATGAGTTCCTATCACCTAAATGAACGAAACTGACTGTGTTATTTTAGGAGATAACATATGGCTCCTTCTGGGGATGAAAACCTCCTAGTGAGGTTTCAAGAACTTTACTAACTCAATAGCCTTCCTATCACCTAAGACTCAAAACTGACTTGACTCAATAGCCTTCCTATCACCTAAGAGTCAAAACTGACTTGACTCAGTATTCCATTGGGTATGGAGTTATTTTGACACACAAACTGAAAATGAAAAGCTTAAAATCAATATTTACAATAGAGCAAGGCTTGTGAAAGCCTTATGAAAAATAAGGTTTGAGAAAACGCCCATTGAATGGGCCACCTGTGACTTCTTCACCTTCCAGATTCTAGAGAACAAAGGTGTTGTTATAATGTACCTTTGTAATAAAGAATGGACATGTCCACAAGGCATCAAATTTTCCATGTTTACCTTTCTCTTGTCTCGCTGCATCCCACTTTAGCTCCAGGTCCCCTGTTTTGAAGATGTCTGTCTTCACCTTCTTGTCAAAATTCTCTTTCATCCTTCTCTGATGCAATTCTGGTTTTTCCAACAGTTGTTCCCTGACTTGCTGCAACTCCACTAAATGAAGAATCCTTCTGGTAAGATCATTTGGTTCAGAATCTACCTCTTGAAGAAATTTGGCTACTGGTAATGCAAGTTGTATGGGAAAAACAACTCTAGTACCATATACCATTTTGAAAGGAGATGAATCAATTGATTTCTTATTGGTCACTCTGTCTGCCCACAAAGTGAATTTCAATTTTGAATTCCAGCCCCTTGTATTCTGCTCCAACAAATTTTTAATAATTTTTACCAGAATTTTATTTGATGACTCGGCAAGGCCATTGCTTTGTGGATAGTAATGTGTAGAATGCACTAACTGAATCCCCATGTCTTCACATAACTTCACCAAAGATTTATCATTGAATGCAACAACATTTTATGTGACTAATCTTTTTGGGAAGCCAAATCTAGAAAATATGTGATCATATAGGAAATTTATGATTACAGTGTGATTGGCACTCCTGGTAGGAATAGCTTCAATCCACTTGGTGAAGTAGTTAGTGGCAACTAGAATCCATTTGTGTTGACTACTGGAAGGTGGATGAATTTCCCCTATGAAATCCAAACCCCATTGTTGGAAAGGGCCTGTGACCACAATATGTTTGAGGGGAAGAGATTTCAATTGCTGCTTACCTGAAAACCTCTGGAATTTATCACATCTTTACAAAAGAACATACATCATAAAATAAAAAAGGCCAATAGTAACGAGCTCTCAAAATTTTATGAGCAGTGGTTTTCCAGTAGTGATGTCCTCCACATTCACCACTATGAAATTTTGTCATTGTTTGAACTGATTATTCCTTGTTAATGCATCTCAAGAGTAACCCTGATGGATCTTTCTAGAACAACATCTTGTAATTTATGCAGAATTTAATGGCTTTAAGTTTCAAAGCTCTCGCCTATGTCTTCTTATGTCTGGTGGAGTTGTCAAATTCTGCAAAAATTATATTATATGACTGTACCATTCACAATCTACCAAGTGAGAGGATACCTACAAATCAAAGTTGAGTTTTTCTGCTGAGCTTTGAGGTTGATCACTTTCTTCATTTATCCCAACCAAATTTATTTCTAGCGTTTTACAATTTTCCTTTGCAAGAAGTTTGGAAAGCCCTTGACCTCTGACAAGTTTGACTGGCTTAATATCAATATCAAATTCAATCATTTTAGCTATCCACTTACTCCTCTTACCATCAATGTCAGGCTGAACAAGGACATCTTTCACAGAATTTGAAGGAACATATGATATTAACTTGGCCTGTAGTATATAGATCTTGAATGCTTTGAGTGATTTGATTAGTGCATAGGCCTTATTTTCAATCGGGTCATACTTAACTTCAACATCCCTCAAAACCTTACTATAAAATGATACTGGTTGCCCATGCCCATCTTCATTCTTCTGTAAAAACACTGCTGCAATTGTATCATTAGAGGCAAACGAGAAAATATAAAAATCTTTATCAAAATTTGGACTAATTAAGACAGGGGTTGTCATAATAGATTTTTTGATAGATTCAAAAGAATGTCTGGATTCTTCTGTCCACTTTACTTCGGAACCTTTTCCCAACATGCATGTGATACATTTGGTAAGCTCTGCAAAATTTGCAATAAATTTTCTAATGAAATTTATGGTTCCAAGAAAAGATTGGATATCTTTCTTGGATCTTGGGAGAGACAATTTATGAATTGCCTCCACTCTTTCTGGATCTATATTTACTCCATCTGTAGACATAATATTCCCAAACAACTTACCTTCTCTGAGTGCAAAGTGATACTTCTTGGGGTTTAAAGAAATGCCATACTTTCTACATTTCAGGAAATTTTTTCTTAGATGCTACAAGTGATCTTCATGGCTGTATGCAAAAACTATGATATCATCAAGATAAATCAAAACAAATCTATCTTTCTCTCCCACGAATGCAATATCCATTTCCCTTTGGAATGTCGCTCCCACATTCATCAATATGAATTGCATTATTTTTCACATAAATGTACCCCATGGTGTAGTAAATGTTATTTTTCCCTATCGTCTAGATGGACTACAATTTGGTTATACCCTGAGAAGCCATCAATAAATGACATGACACTTTCTCTAGAAACTTTTTGCAGAATATGTTCCATATTAGGCAATGGGTAATTATCCTTTCTAGAGCATTTGTTCAAATTCCTAAAGTCTACACAGAGTCTAATCTTACCATTTTTATTTCTAACAGGAAAAAGGTTGACAATCCAGTCAGAGTATCTAAGAGGGATGATGATCTTACCTTCCAACATTTTTTTGATTTCTTTCTCCATAATGGGCAACAACATTGGACTGAATGATCTGATTTTTTGTCTGAATGGTTTTGTGTCTTTGTTCAAAGGAATTTTATATTGTATGACATCTGTATTGTATGTCTTCAAATCACTATACTTCCATGCAAATATATCAAAAAATTCCTTTAACAAATCACCATATTCAGATTTTTGTTTATCATTCAAATGAGAAGCTAAGTTGACATACTTGGGGCTTTCTTCGTTTGCTACATTAAACTAGAACACATCAGAATCTTCCTCCTCCTTTTTTAGTTTAATGGCAACATCGTTATGATAAAAAAGTCTCTCTAAAGGAACCAAACCCTTGGGGATTCGGTTGGTAGAGAGATGCACAATTTCATGGGCTCCAATTTTATTTCCGAACTTAGGCCTATGAGCTTCTTCACTATGCTCATTATCTTGATCAATTTGTAAATCTTAAAACTCATCCATCTCTCCTAAAAATCTGCTTAACTCTGCATCGTCTTCAAATACTTTCCAAAATTTAACATTATTAGGTAAAGAAGGCCTATACTTCACCCGAATCTCATAATTCAACCTTGGAGGCAAAGGAGGAATGAAAGCACTAGCTGAAATAGCCATTGAATCGACCAACTGATTCATGGCCCTAGGAATGTATGATATTTTAAATTCAGTGAATGCAACAATCAGATTCAAAACCTCATCTCTGTAAGCTTTCAACCTCACATGCTTGGCTTGGAAAGACTTATTTACTTGTTGAATGATTAAATCAACATCTCCATATGCTTGCAACCTTTTAATTTTCATTTCTTTTGCAACATTCAAACCTAAGAGCAAAGCCTTGTATTCTGCAATATTGTTTGTGACTTGGAAATCAAGTTTGAAAGACAAATGTGTAGTTTTTTTAGATGGTGAAATCAATACAACCCCTGCACCAAAAACCTCTTTAGTACATGCCCCATCAAAGGACATACTCCATATCTCATCTTCTGCTACCTCTGTAGACTGATCTGTAGGATTTTTAAGCAACAACGAATCTGACAATGAATCATCAAACTGTAATATGCAAGATCCCATACCTATGTCAACTGAGTAAATACGATGGTTGGCTGGATTTTGTTCGTCACTAATGATGTAGGCAAGTTGTGACTCTCTGTATAGTCTCTTGTTTACTCCTCCAAAAACAGGAATAGTAGCATATGAAAGGTCCATTTGAAGAGTTCCTCCTAATCTCTTCATCCATGATATTGATAACAAACACCCAAATTTGGGTGGGATATCTTCTACCACTACATCCATAACCATAGTTTTCATAGATGCCTGGGTCAAAGTTACAGCCAAATCTTTGATCATCCCAAGACATTTAACTTTTCGAGAGTCAAATGAGAAAAGATCATGGTAATCCTTCGTAATCTCTAATCCAAGCTCATCCATAACTGCTTTTGGAATTAGATTGTGAGAGGCTCTAGAGTCTAATAGGAAGTTATGTAATGTTTTGTCATGAATGTTCAGAGATATATAAAAAGGTGGACAACTTTCATCTCTATCCTCTATCATTTGGCCTAAAAAAATGGTTGTCTTGTCATCATATATATTAAGAATATCAGGAGAGGGAGATATGGACTTGGGATCAAGAGTTTTGAGGATATCTTTCTTAAATGATTCATTTTTCATTAACTCAACTAAAGGGATGGGGATTTTGATTTTCTGTATTTCAGCCTCAAAATTGAAAGAATAAGAGGTTTTATCAGAAAATTTTACCTCATTTGAAGGAGCTTTCAAAACACTCTTCTGGTTGTTAGGGATCTGATTCTTTTGAATTTGTTGCTTGGCAGGGGAAACAATCTTCTTAGGAGTTGGTGTATTCACATTTGAAGAGGCTGTCTGCTGGTCATTTGGTATCTGATCTTTTTGATTTTGTTGCTTGACAGGGGAAACAATCTTCTTAGGAGAAGTTGGTGTTCTATGTTGGGTAGTGTTGGACTTAGATCTGAGATTGTATTTGTTCTTATCATCCATTTGAAAAAGACCATTATCAACAAAATTTTCATTTATCTGTCCATTCATTGATAATTCTTCATAATCCTTTTGTGTTAGATAAGAATTCTTTGCATCATCTCTAACACAATGAATATTATCCTCTTCCTCTTCTTGAAAATCATCTTCATCTTCATCCATCACAACATTTTGGAGAGGGGATCTTACCTTCTGATCTTCTGTGGGATTTCTCTCTCTTCTCAATATCTGTGGTTGTTGGTTATTCCTCTTGAAAGTATTTGGATTCTGATTTGGATTTCTGTGAGGGTATTCATATGAGCCTTTTCCCTTAGCAGGCTGCTTGTTTTCAATTTTTAGCTTGGACATTTCTGTGGTCAATGACTCTAGCATCTTAGCCAATTTGTCTATTTTGGGATTTTGAATTGATGAGGAAGAGGCTTATTCCTTCTGCCTTTTTCTATCAACATTTCCCTTTAACTTGTGAGCAGCTGGGATATTTGACTCAACTTCAAGAGTATCATCTTGCATCAAGGAAAGTGTGGTAGATCTTCTCTCTCTTAATAGAAAATAGAATTTAGAGTCGAATGAGTTGGCATAAGTGATTTGGGCAGAAGTTTCTGTAGGTTTGATTTCTGCGGGTATTTTACTATACATTCTGTTGAATCTCTTGGTGAAAGTAGATACAGATTCACCATTTTATTTCCTTAAGTTTCCAAACTCTATGATATAGTACAAAAAGTCTCTCATATCTCCCCAGTGTTTCAAAAAGATAACATCCAAGTCTTTTATCCCAGCTATAGAGCCAACAAGGAGTTCCTTGAACCACTTCCTAGCATGACCATCCAAGCTCTAAACAAAGAATCTAGTCTAGACATCAACATCTTCTATGTTTAGGTTCTCAACATAGCTATAGAATGATTCTATATGTTCCTCTGTAGTTACATCTCCTTCTCTATTAAATTTTGGCATATATTTCTGGTAGTCACCAGTGGTCATAGCTGCAGGTGGATTTGGCAATACAAGTGGGGCATATCTAGCAGCTAGAATTCGTTGCATTTTGGTCAATGGAGCAGGTGCAACCATAATGATTATTGGTGAGAGAGGTGATAGAATTTTTCCCAATTCCTCAGCACTAGGGGGATTTAATTTAAAAGGGGGAGAACTCTCCGACGAGAAAGAAGTTTTGTATGAGGCTATATAAAAATTTGCAAGTTGTTCAACCAAGTTTTTTTCACCTTTTGCAGACAGTTCTTGAAGAATATGCTCTACAACAAGAATGATAGTGTGAATATTTATATGGTTTTCTTCATGTTGTGAGTGAAAGGATTCAAGAGATGAGGAGCTATGATTTCTTTCTAATGTCTTAGATTATTCTTCAACCAAATTTGAGCCTATCACTTCTTCTACAATGACATTTTTCTCTTGATAAGAAATAATTGATTGTTCTATACTTGTTATAGATGCTTTTTCACTGACAATCTTAGAAGAAGAAGATTCAACGTTTTCTGCTATGGATTTCTTATAATGAGAAAGAGGATTACTTTTGGTACCTAATTTTGAAGTCTGACCTTGAAATGATCTTCCTCTTCTGAGAATTAGTTATGGATTGGGCACTGGTGTGACAGGTGATTCTTGTGGATTCACCCTGGTACTGATCTTCTTTGGAGTCGGGATGAACTTGTGGAGTCACCAGATAGATGATTACAACCAATGTAATGTCTAATCCTTATCTATCATCAAATATCAGCTATGTGTCATGTCCTAGGAAAGCTGAGCTTCAATCTCCTCTCCCCAGCAACGACACCAATTTGTTATCACTCTAGGGAACTCTCTTAGGTTGTATCTCAGAGATGCCTGGTAACTTAACTACTTTTTGCAATGGTTTTCTCAATGAGGGGTAATGTTTGGATCAAGATGAATATCTAGCTCACTGGATTGTATCTGCAAGACAGTCTAGGTATAATCAAACAGTACAAGGCCTTCAAGAGTAATTATCAGATAGGTTGTGAATCAAATAGATAAAGAAACTAATCTATCAACTAGAACATACATTAAACAATATATATGATGGGTCAACAAACTAGTAGTGAATGCGCATGATCCTTGCTTAATAATCAAAGGTAAGATGTCAGTTACCATAGAATATTAAACAGAGACAAAGAATAATATTCAACTCATAAGCATAGAACAGAGATGAAAAGGAAGTCTGACAATAACAATGAAGGAAACTTGCAAGCTGAATATATTTAAGAAAATGTTTGTATCACAATAGTAGTATGGTTTATAACTCAAAATCAAACCCTTGGTTCATCAAATGTTCTTAGCTTTATATCCTTTACAAACAGTTTCTAGATCCTAGGATACTGGATCGAATTTATCAAAAATAGAAAGTCAATAACTGACCCAAGAAAATAGGCAGAGATCCTATAAATTAGGTCAATTCTTGATCTTAGGTGATCTTCATGTCCTTTAAACTCTTCGACAGGTGTAGTAGGCCTTCCAAGGCTGATGGATATTCATAAGATATGAGAGAAGTAGAAAATGACACCTGCTGGAAACAAAATAGTTTTTTCCCTATAAAATAGCTAACCAATTTGACCTTTCTACCTTGTTGGGCATCTCCAAAATCAAAATAGACTCTTGATAAGGATGTCTTTAATTATTATCTATCGATTGGAACTGTTCCTGAGGCATTTGGATAAGAAAAACTTGGACTTGTGAAAAAACACTACCTTTCTTCCCTATCAGTGCTTTCAGTGGTTAGAATAGACAAAATCTAGGCCAACTAGCTACCAAAAGTTCTGCTTTTGGTAGCTAATGAACAATTTGAAATGTTCACCTAAGCCACCGAAAGTTATGTCTTAGTGAAAAATTAACAAAATTGAACAATACCTTTTGTCTTAGCTTTAAAACACCTTATGGATGATGGACTAAAGCCTCTACATATTGATCAATTTCTGGAATGGTTGTAGGATTGTTGGTTGCCTCTGGATCATTCAAATGGATGGCTACCTTTGCTAGGGTTTCAAGATTAGCAAGTGTTTGAGGCTCAGGTCTTGAGGACCTAGTTTGCAACCTTAATGACCTGACCTTTTTCTTCAAATGCATAGATACTCTCCACAGACTATTGTAGTCTTTTACAGTCTTCTTCTTCTTTTTCTTTTCTTTTATTATTTCATGTGCCAATATTTCTAAGGTTGCACTGGTCTCTACAAAATTCTTTGATAGAATTGTAGAAATTTCAATACAAATTAAGTATTTCCTGCGATTCTCCTGATCTAACAATTACGCCACTATTAAATACAGAATCACTTCTACTATTATTCTTGTGTAAAATTAAACCACGATCACAACCACAATCACAAAGTGAAATATCAAGAACACATAACACATAAGTTTTATCGGGAAAGCGTTAAGCTAAAAACCCCACTATCATATATTATGTATATCATGAATCATGAAACAATCTCATACAAAACTCTAATACAAGAGCTCTTAGTAAAAAACAATCGTCTCACACTGTCATACACAAATCAACAAATACATGTGCCAATTCCTGTGTCCAGACAACTTGCTTCCTCTGCACAATCTCTGCAATTCAAATTCTCACAATGATCGAATACAATTGCTCGTTTGCACATGTGTTGGAACATGTTGTCATTTATGCCAATGGTTTGATTGATTGATGTCAAGTGATTGATTGATGTCAAAGGATTGATTGATAGATGATTGATGTAATATAATATGTATTTTCCTTGATGAGAATGCATAGATGAAGATGGATCAATGAGTTGTCATTGATACATGATGAAGATGGATCAATGTGGTTTCATTGGTATATGAT
>SNQJ01S0097692.1:8659-33471 GCA_010110895.2 Picea sitchensis | reverse complement strand
AAAAAATGATATGGATGAATGTGATAAGGGCGAAGAGATGAATCCAATGGAATAGGTCTCAAATAATGGTGAAAAAAATTTCAGACTTTTTTTTTTTTAACACCTGCAGAGTTATACTCAGTTCTAAAGAATACTGCAGTGATGAAATGCCCAAATGCTTAACCAGGAAGAAATGTGTAGTGATTTTGCAACCCGAACACAGTTGCATGGGAATAGATCTTGTCTGTTTTAATTTGTTTATGTTTTTGTCCCCAAGGGTTAGGTATTCAAGGGTTCTACAGAAAAGGGTTTTCCCTATGCGATAGATCTCTGATATACGTGTGGGGTCCAATAGTAATATTCGACCCAATATCTCACGACACTAACTAAGGAGGATAGACCATACCCTTATCTGTACTACCCAACTACCCAGGTACTAGAGAGTATCTTCCCGAGTGTTGTTCTCAGTGACACTATAGCAGTCAGGCAGCTGATCAATTTATCTAAAGAGGGATTCAGGTAATCTAGGCCGATCCATACACATGTGTTGTCTGATGAGATGCCACTCGAAGGGGTACGAACAAGGGTTACAAGGGTGGCCAATAGATGTGTGCTTAAGAACCACCTATATTTTCTGCATGTATGAATCCCTCAACCGTGGGTTTATGCATGTCACAAAATATCTTTGTGGCTTAAAGACGCCAGAATATGTCTCTACCCTAAAAAAGAATTTAACCCACACTTTCTGCCAAGGAAAGTGCTCTGATACTACTTGTAATATACCAAATATAAAAAGTATGCAGAACATAAATAAAATGCTAGAAATGGCAAAATAACAACAATATAACTAGAACAGTCACCACAATAGCACTCAAATGATATAAGAACAACAACAGAAATAACACTTTGATTCTGAAAGAAATGTTCACAGGCCTCTTCGAGGGGGAAACCTCCAGCTGAGAAACGCTCTATTACAATATTATCCAAGCTAGGGTTCTCATACCGTCGACTCCTATTTATACTAAATATGTCTATTAAAAGAAGCATCTAGAGGAAGATCCTTCTAGAAGCAGAAGCTTCTATTAAATATTCTTACATCTGCCTTATTCTATTTTATTGAAAGGCCTTATTAATATTGACCATTATTACATCCGAATATATTTTTCTACATATGTGCGGGTTAAGACCCTAATAGAAAGAAGGGGAAGAGAGAGAAGGTGGAGACAATGAATGAGAGAGAGGGAGAGAGTGGTTGGAGAGAGAGAGGAAGATATATGGAGATAGGGAGAGGGGGGAAAAGGGAGGGAGAGAGAGAGAGAGAATATTTCATTTTAATAGGAACTCATGTGTGTTCCTATTAATAATAGTGTGTGCACACTTTAGGAACATGTGCACGTTCCTAAGGCACGCACGTGATATTTTTATTTCAATTTTTTTTAGGAACGCACACACATTCTTGTACACGTGTTTCTCAGGAGCACGTGCACGTTCTTGAGAATGCGCACACATTCTTGGGAACATGCCTACATGGCTTATTAAGTGGCAGTTCGAGGTTTTCAGAACTTGCCACATCAGGAACCACCAATAAATATACTTAGTATTTATGTCGATATATATACTTAGCATATATATTGGTATATATACTTAGTATATATACCAGTATATATACTTAGTATATATACCAGTATATATACTTAGTATATATACCAATATATATACTAGGTATATACGTCGGTATATATACTTAGTATATATACCAGCATATATACTAGGTATTAGTATATATACTGGTATATATACTAGTTAGATATACCGGTATATATACTAGGTATATATATTGGTATATATACTAAGTATATATACCAATATATATACTGAGTATATATACTGACACATATACCTAGTATATATACCGACATATATACCTAGTATATATACCGAGTTTATATATCAGTATATATACCCATATCTGTATTTATACTCAGTATATATACCGATACATATACCTAGTAGATGTCGATATATGTACTAGGTATATGTGTTGGTATATATACTGAGTATATATATTGTTATATATATTGAGTATATACACCAACATATATACTGAGTATATATATCAACATATATACTCATTATATATATCGACATCTATATTGAGTATATATACTAGTATTTATACTAAGTGTATATACTAATCCTTTATTTCTCATAGGAACTGAGCCTACCAAGATCATAAAGGCAACGATGGAATCCCTTAAAGGGAAATGATTCTGTGTGTTTGAAGAATAATTCACATACATAAGGCTTTTCGGTTTCTAGGGGAAACCATTGCTTCTTCCTTGATTCATGTGTGACTGAGTTTTGGTGCATGAGCTATGTAGACAATGCAAGACATGGTCCCAATTCTTCGACAATAAAAGAAAGAGGAAATTTATCCCTATGAAATTCAAATTTTTTGGAATTATTGTCAAGATCTCATCGAAATGGTTGGATTATTCAAATCCTTCTTATGAAATAATTGGAGGCTTTGACCTAGAAAAAGTTTTTGTGGCACACATGCTATCCATAAGTTACCCCACTTTATTTAGTAGGGTGTACTAAATTTTGAAAGGCGGAGATGAAAAGAAATACACTCCTATTGAAGGCAAGGTGACAACCATCTGAAGAAAAATTTCACCCAGGAAAAAGGAAAAACCAATTCAAGAAGATTCACATATTGAGGTGAGTTCAAATGTAGGTACATTAGAAATTCCTCCTTCTAAAGGAGATAATTAGGCACATGATAATTAAATGGGTCGTTCCACAACCATCACCAAGAGTGGCATAGTACATCACCCCCACAAAATTCCTTCTTGGGGCTACAAGGGTCAATAGAGAAATTTAGGTGGTAAGGAGAATAGGGAGGGATGTGCAAGATATGGAGATGGTTGAGACCCCCCTTGGTACTAATTGGAGGAAATGCATACTATTTCCATGTACCCAAAAGAAAAAGGAACTAGGATGGAGGTTATATTGCATACCCTAGTGGTTTGGAATTGAACATGACCAACATGGAAATTGATTAATATAATAACACATCAACATGGGTTGCAATACAGTTAGATAAAAGAAAATTCATAGCAGAGGTGGTGCAGACCCCCAAACCCTCAGGTCCAAGGTCTGCGCAGGATCGTTCTAATATTCCCTTTGAGCCTGATTGACTCGTTGGTTTCCCCTTGGGAAATACCCTTCACACACAATGGTGTATCCACATGTCCTTATGGGTTGATCCGGCTTGAACAAACACTAGGCACCAACTCAAATCTTCCGATCAAACAATATGATCACCCCTTTCGCAATTTCATAACCTTATATTTTGTGACTTCACGACTTCTCCTTCCGAGTTCCTCGACCCTTCAACTGCCAAAACCCGAAATACCGATTCGACGAAATTCTTATCGTGTTTCGCGATTTCGGGAATCTCGGGACAAAATACCTCGATCCCTTGTCCTTGAAAATGTCGAAATACCGACTCCCGACATGTTTCTCAAAGGCTGGCCCCACAACAGACTTCTCACTTCATCGGGATTTCGGGCTTCATGATTTCGCGAATCTAGATGCAAAGCTCCCGACTCTCTAACCTCCAAACCCTGAAATAGTCAACAAGGATTGACTCTGCCTTTTTTTTTATGAGGACATGCCACCTGCCCACTCAACCACTTCATGTCTCTGACGTAGACTCTTGTCACCTGTCACTCTTTTGGGTTTTTGGGACTTTCGCTCCCAAGGTGTTGTCTCCTCCGTTTCTCGACACCCTAAGTGCCAAAATATTGAAACTTTAATCCATGTCCTATCGCAACTCGCGACTTTGGGATTTTCATTCCACTACACTCGACTCCTTGTCGCTAGGATCCCTAAAATGCCGAAATGATCTGATGGCTTGTGCAAAGCACAATCAACGGTCCACATTGATTCTATATCCTAAAGTAGTAAGCTCGCCTACCTCTAACCACCCTAAAATTTCCTTCGATCCTACGGTCCTCGTGATTTCAGGAATTCCCCATAGAGAATTGCAATCGCTCGTTGCTCCTTGATAACTCCTGTGAAATAAACCAAAGTTCTTCCTCTGGGATTTAACTTCTGCAAAATGACTTTGCTTCGTCTCCCCCTTGTTTATCTCAAGGCGCTAACCCTTCTGAGATTTCCTTGCAACCTCGAGTCTTCAATAAGACTCCTGCGCACACTTCTTGTGGCAGTCCCTGAAATACTTCTTAAGTATTTGATTCTCTCGACTCTATGCACTTTTCTGCAATAACAGTCTTCCAATTCACCCCTTGGTTGATAGGTTCTCAACTTTCAACCAGCCTACGCACACCTTGCATGGCTCCTATGTCTCACCTTCACTTCTACAAGAATGAGAACAATGGTATCCCTCCTGATCTTTGAGAGATAAACTCTGAATCTCCGTCAACGCACTTCTTGTGGACGATTTCACTACACTCCTTGCAGGAACTTCTCACTCAGGAAGAGAAACAATTGAAACTCATTCTCTCTCTCTCTCTCAGACTTCAAACAATTAACATGAAATCATACATTCACAAAATGTTAAAGCAAATGCATAATAGAGAGAATAAACAACCATAAGCATGCCATTCAACATGTATACACAGAAAACATCATAACACTATAATCTGAATTAAAGCTTCATATATTAATTCAAAGCTCCTGTACATGAGCTCTTCTTCTCAACTCTCTGCTACAACTCTCTTCTTCTCTATGCTCAATGATCTCTGATTGTTAATGTTCCAACAATACAAAGGTGAGGGTGTCTATAGTCAGTTTTCCCTCCTACGCCCTAAACTGTCTAATATGGATTTAAATCTACCTACTTACATTAACTATGCATAAATGCCTCTACCTACTACATATGAGAGCAAATCCCTCATGATCTGTTTACATCCTCCAAAATATAAATGCAAGGTACGCCTTATTACATTAATATTTCAAAAACATTCCAAAACACTTTTGCAATGTGTTGAAATGTGTTGGCGCTTGTCCCAGCTGTCTTCTGCATCCGCACTCTCTTGCTGCTGGTGATGGTCCTACATCATACTCCCTCACTTGAAAATTTTCATGGACTCCTGTTCATGAGCTCTTGCACATTCTGTCCATGCTTATGAATTTCTGCTTCATTTTCCCAGCTGGTGTCTTCAACTGGATGTCCCTTCCATTTGACCAAGTATTCAAAATACTCTTTCCTCCTGGTCTTCTCGTTGCTACAAGCATTTGTTTAGTCCACTGAACCTCTGTTTGTTCATTCTCTGCTCCTTCTTTTCCAGCTCTATAAGGGTACAAATATGAGATGTTGAATATTGGTGAAATTCCGATCCCATCGGGTAATTCAATCTCATATGCGTTTGCCCCAAATTTATTCAAGACTCTGCATGGTCCAATATTTTTCATCTTCAGTTTGTTGTATGTTCCCCCTAGGAACCTCTCTTTCCTCATATGTGCAAGGATCAGATCACCAACTTCAAACTAAAGTTCTCACCTGTGTTTATCTTCTCTGCATTTATACTCTTGACTCGTATTTTGCAAACGTTCCCTCACTTGGCTGTGAAGTTCCTTTATAGCTTCTGCAAAATCCTCTGCACTAGCACTTCTGAATTCACTCTGTTCTGAATCTTTCAATTTAGAAAATCCCCTTGGATGCATTCCATACACAACCTGGAATGGAATCTTCCCTGTGCTTCTATTGATTGAATCATTATAAGAAAATTATGCCTGTGGCAGAATGTGATCCCACTGACTGTGGTGTTCAATCACCAGGCTCCTTAGCAAATCTACCAAGCTTCTGTTTAGAAATTCTGTCTACCCATCCGTCTAAGGATGATAAGATGAGATAAATGAAAAACTTGTTCCCAGCTTCTTCCATAAAGTCCTCCAGAAATGTCCCACGAAATTGGTGTCTTGATCTGAAACAATACTTCTTGGCAAGCCGTGAAGTCTGACAACTTCTTTGAAAAACAGGTTCGCAATGTGAGTTGCGTCGCTGGTTTTCTGACATGGTATAAAATGTGCCATCTTTGAAAATCTATCTACCACCACAAAGATTGAATCAAATTCTCTTTGCGTTCTTGGTAGTCCCAATATAAAATCCATACTCATTGCATCCCACGGCCTCTCAGGTATGGGTAATGGCTGGTATAACCCTGTGTTCTACCTTTTTCCCTTTGTGTGCTGATAAATTCTACACATGTCCACAAATCGTTTTACATCTGTCCTCATCCCTGGCCAAAAATACGAGTCATTCAACTTTGAGAACGTCTTATCATGACTGAAATGTCTGGCCAATCCTCTACTATGTTTTTCTTTCAGCAGATTCTCCCTCATGGAGCATTTTGGAATACATAATTGATTGCCTCTGAATAATAATCCATCATGGATCATATATTCAGTCCATTGACTTCTGTCCCTGAGAATTGGATTCTCAGATGCCTCATACGCCTCTTTAAAACCTGGATCGTCTCTGTACATCTCTTTGAGGTTATCAAAACCCAAAGTTTTGACTTTGAATTCCTGCATCAACAAACATTTCCTGCTCAAAGCATCAACAACTTTATTAGCAGTTCCAGAAATATGTTTAATTACAAAAGTAAAATTTTGCATAAATTCAACCCATTTTGCATGCTTCTGGCTCAACTTCTCCTGTTGAGTCACGAATTGTAAAGCACGATTGTCACTATACAAAACAAACTCTTTAGGAACCAAATAATGTCTCCACTTCTTTAGCGCTTGTATGACAACACAAAATTCTTTGTCATATGTGGAGTACTTAACTTTCTCTTCATTCAATTTCTCACTGAAGTATGCGATTGGCCTGTCATCTTGGCTCAAGACCGCTCCAATTGCAAATCCACTAGCGTCACATTTGACCTGAAATGTCTTACTGAAATATGGAAACACTAGAATTGGTTGTTCAGTAATCTTCCTCTTCAGCAAGTTGAAACTTTTCTCTGCTTCTTCTATCCAGTGAAAAGACTTATGTCTTTTCTTCACCATGTCCATCATCGGTGCACTAATTCCACTGAAATTTCTGATAAATTTCCTGTAGAAACTTGCCAATCCATGGAAAATTCTAACTTCAAATATACTCTTCAGTGATGGCCAGTTCTTAATGGCATCCACCTTCTCCGGATCCATTTTCAGCTCATTTGTAGAGACAACAAAACCCAAATAAATGAGTTTTGTCCTCATAAATGTTGATTTCTTCATATTTATCAGCAACTTTTCTTGTTGCAATCTCCTCATCACTATAGCCAAATGCTTCAAGTGTTCAAATTCTGTCTTGTTGAAAATCAATATATCATCAAGATATACGATGACAAATTTTCCTATGAAATTCTTCAGGACTTCATTCATCAATCTCATGAAAGTACTAGGCACATTTTTTAGGCCAAATGGCATAACAAGACATTCATACAGCCCTTCAGTTGTCTTGAATTCCGTCTTCCATTCATCACCTTCTCTCATTCGGATTTGATGATATCCGCTTTTCAAATCAATCTTTGAAAAGAATCTTGCTCCACTCAAGCAATCCATCAAGTCATCCATCCTTGGCAATGGAAATCTATATCTGATGGTAATCTTATTGATCGCCCTCGAGTCTGTGCACATCCTCCATCCTCCATCTTTATTTGGGTTGAGCACTGTTGGAACAACGCATGGACTCAAGCTCTCTCTAATCAACCCTTTGTCCATTAAATCCTGGACCTGTCTCTTGACCTCTTCATTCTCCTGCGACGTCAATTTGTATGCTGCTTTGTTTGGTAAACTAGCTCCAGGTATAAGATCAATATGATGGCTTATACTTCTGATAGGTGGCAACGAATGAGGTAGTTCGTCCACTACTATATCATCGAACTCTTCCAACAACTCCTGGATTTACTCTGGTAAATCATCCACTCTTATACTGGTTAAAACAATTCTAGGCTTCCTTAGCACAATGAATTGTGTATCTTCCTTCTTCTTAACCTCCTTAAGGAGTTCCTTCCCACTCATGAGAAGTACAATGTTGTTTACCTCAGGTTTCACTTCTTTATCCTTAATTGACAACAACATGTGAGTTCTCCCATTCTTCTCCAGGGTGTATGTGTTCTTTCTCTCATCATGGATCACATTTCTGTCATATTGCCATGGTCTACCCAGCAATAGATGACAAACATCCATGGGAATGACATCACATAGTATTTCATCTTTATATCCTCCTATTTTAAATTCAACTAAACATTGTTTAGTGAAATTTACCTGATGTCCTTTTTGTAGCCATGAAACTCCATATGTGCTTGGATGTACGATAGTCTCCAGCTCTAGATTTTCTACCATCTCTATAGAAACGAGATTGTCTATGCTACCACTTTCCACGATTACCTTGCATACCCTGTCTTTGGTCTTGCGAGCAGTCCGAAACAGAGTGTTCCTTTGGGTTGGGTTCTCTGCCTCTTTCTCTTGCTTCAAGAGAACTTTCCTCATCATCAAGAATCTTCTGCCCTTAGCATCTTCTGCCTCAACATTCCATCCTTGTGCTTCGACAATGTGAGTTTCACCTCCTTCTTTATTTCTGTCTAGACATTCATAGGATTTGTGACCATTTTTTCCGTAGGTAAATCATTTTATTTCTCCACCTCTATCTCTTCCTAATCCTATGGTACGAGGAAAATCATTCTTATCATCATGTTGTCCTCTCTATGAGCTTCCTCCTCTCTCATGCCGAGTTTGAGGTTTCTTTCCCTCCTCTTGAGGTCTCTGAGTTCTGTCTTGGGAAATTGTTTTTCCTCTGGTCTGACTTCTTGCTCATCCTCTTTGACCTTGCTTTCAACTCAGTTTTTCTTCAGMTTTCAGAGCCATATGATAAGCATATTCTACAGTCCGAATGATCATCATGCTCATATCATCTTGGATGTCATATCTCAGACCATTCATGTATCTGGAAACCTTTTCATCATCACTTTCCCGATGACCTACCCTGATGTTTAGTTTGTAGAATTCTTCAGTGTATTCTTTCACTGACATCAACTTCTATCTCAAGTTCTGCATTCTCTGAAACAGAGTAATTTGATAATCCTTGGGTATGAATTTTTCTTTCATCTTTGCAACCATTCTATCCCAACTCTTGATTTTTTGCTTGCCTTTGCAGTGTCTGTTAGCCTGCAGTTCATCCCACCATAATGCCGCATGCCCTTTAAGTCTTGTGACAACATGTTTGACTTTCCTGTCTTCCTCGACATCCTCATAGTCAAAATATTTATCCAGAGCTCTAATCCAATCTAGAATCTCTTCAACATCCAAGTTTCCTTCATACATGGGAATCTCCATTTTTTCCCTGGTACCTATCCTTGCGAAAGCCCTGAATAGGTGTTTGTCTACATCATCTTCGACTGTGACTTATTCTCCATGTCCAACTTCATTTTCACTGTCATCCTCACTAATATCTCTAGTGTCGACTGTGCACCTCTGTGTTGTCTCCATGGCATCAAGCCTAGCACGTAGTTCGCGCATTTCCCTTTCCACTGCTAGATCAGGCATTCGTCTATCTCTTCTTCTCGGCAACATGGCTGAGAAATATTCTTCCTTCCTCTACTACAGAAAACAAAGAACCCTTTCTGTGCTCTGATACCAAATGGTGAAGACCCCCAAACCCTCATGTCCAAGGTCCGCACAGGATCGTTCTAATATGCCCTTTGAGCCTGATTTATTCGTTGGTTTCCCCTCGGGAAATACCCTTCACACACAACGGTGTATCCACAGGTCCTTATGGGTTGAGACCGCTTGAACAAACACTAGGCACCAACTCAAATCTTCAAATAAAATAATATGATCACCCCTTTCGCGATTTCGGAACCTCGGATTTCGTGAATTCGCGACTTCTCCTTCCGAGTTCCTCGACCCTTCAACTGTCGAATCCTGAAATATCGATTCACCAAAATTCTTATTGCGTTTCGCAATTTTGGGAATCTCCGGACAAAGACCCCGATCCCTTGTCCTCGAAAATGTCAAAATACCGACTCCCATCACGTTCCGCAAAGGCTAGCCCCACAATGAACTTCTCACTTCATCGGGATTTCAGGCTTTGCAATTTTGTGAATCTAGATGCAAAGCTCCTGACTCTCTAACCTCTGAACCCTGAAATAGTCAACAAGAATTGACTCTGCCTTTTTTTTTACGAGGAAACGCCACCTTCCCACTCAACCACTTCATGTCTCTGACGTAGACTCCTGTCACCTGTCACTCTTTCAGGTTTTTGGGACTTTCGTTCCAAAAGTGTTGTCTCCTCCGTTTCCCGACACCCTAAGTGCCGAAATCCTGAAACTTTCATTCAGGTCCTATCGTAACTCACGAATTTAGGATTTTCATTCCACTGCACTCGACTCCTTGTCACTAGGATCCCCGAAATGCCAAAATGATCTGACAGATTGTGCAAAGCACAATCAACAGTCCACGTTGATTCTAGATCCTAAAGCGGTAAGCTCGCCTACCTCTAACCACCCTAAAATTTCCTTGGATCCTACGGTCCTCGTGATTTTGGGAATTCCCCACAGAGAATTTCAACCCCTCGTTGCTCCTTGATAACTCCTGCGAAATAAACTAAGGTTCTTCCTCTGGGATTTAACTTCTGCAAAATGACTTTGCTTTATCTCCCCCTTGTTTATCTGAAGGCGCTAACCCTCCTAAGATTTCCTTACATCCTTGAGTCTTCAATAAGACTCCTGCATGCACTTCTTGCAGCAGTCCCTCAAATACTTATTAAGTATTCAATTCTCTCGACTCTGTGCACTTTTCTGCAACAGTAGTCTTCCAATTCACCCCTTGGTTGATACGTTCTCAACTTTCAACCGGCCTACGCACACCTTTCATGGCTCATGTGTCTCACCTGCACTTCTGCAGGAATGAGAACAATGGTATCCCTCCTGAGCTTTCAGAGATAAACTCTGAATCTCTGTCAACACACTTCTTGCAGACAATTTCACTGCACTCCTTGCAGGAACTTCTCACTCAGGAAGAGAAACAATTGAAACTCATTCTCTCTCTCTCTCTTAGACTTCAAACAGTTAACATGAAATCATACATTCACACAATGTTAAAGAAAATGCATAACAGAGAGAATAAACAACCATAAGCCTACCATTCAACATGTATACACATAAAACATCATAACACTAGAATCTGAATTAAAGTTTCATATATTAATTCAAAGCTCATGTACATGAGTTCTTCTTCTCAACTCTCTGCTATAGCTCTCTTATTCTCTATGCTCAATGATCTCTGATTGTTAATATTCCAACGATACAAAGGTGAGGGTGTCTATAGTCGATTTTCCCTCCTATGCTCTAAACTGTCTAATCTGGAATTTAAATCTACCTACTTACATTAACTACGCATAAATGCCTCTACCTACTATAGATGAGAGAAAATATCTCATGATCTGTTTACATCCTCCAAAATATAAATGCAAGGTATGCCTTATTACATTAATATTTCAAAAACATTCCAAAACACTTTTGCAACGTGCTGAAATGTGTTGGCGCTTGTCCCAGCTATCTTCTGCCTCCACGCTCGCTTGCTGTTGGCGATGCTCCTGCATCAAGAGGCCACTTCCATAAATATGAATTTATGGAAGTCAGCTTTCGTAAATGCACATATACGGAAGCCAAATTCTGTAAATTCTCATTTATGGAAGCCGACTTCTGCAAATGTGCATATATGTAAGATGCTTTCATAAATGTGAATTTACACCATAAGGGGGCCACTTTGGAGACTTCTTCAAATACCCATCACTTACAGATGCTTCTAGACTTCTTCTAGGGTTGAAATCATTTACAACTAATTTTCCAACATATTCCTCTATTTTCTTTATCTGGTGTGATACCCTCCATTGTAACCTTTTTTGTATGCAATCCCACCCGACCCATTTTTTCCTCTACCTAACTGGAAACCACCCGCAACCAAGAAATCAATACCTTGATTATCAACAACATCCAGAACAAGGAGGACATCAAGAACCTTAATTCTAAAATTATCAAGCTCAATTCCTTTGTTCAGACCCTCCGGGACACATATGCATATACCTACACATATGCATATACCTATATATAAGTATATATACCAGGACATATGCATATACCTAGTTCCATGGGGAAATCCTTTTCCATGGTGGATAAGGATTTCCCCCCCCNCGATTAAAAATCACAACGAGGTTTTCTACCCGCAAAGTATTGCTAAAGCCTACTATTATAAGCTACAATATGAATAATACTAGTAGGTCGGACCCCCTTGTAGATTGGGAGATAATATCGGGCTCTTATTTCATGTTTGTGCCACTGTTCGAAACTTCTTACATGGTTGATGAGATCTTTTTTTATTGGCGATGGTTAGGGCCTATTATGTATTGGTTCTAATGGCGACAATTGGATGATGGACAAGGCATGTTATATGCTTTTTTTTTCTGCTGCTCTAGGTTCAAATTTTATGTCACAACGACCTATGTTATCCATTGTTATCATTTCTATCTGTTCTTGGATCCATTATTGGGACACCTACACAAGATACATGTTAGTAACAAAACAGTAAAGATAAGTTGGGAAAGGGAAAAATAAATATAAACAAATGAAAAAGGAAGGAATTATACTATGCTAATATACTACTCTACATGCATTGAAATTGAAATGATCGTTGATAAATCCTAGCTAACAAGTTAATAGCTATGCGATTTTGATTGAGTTATATGAAATATGGTTGATTTATGTTATGGCATAATTTGGAAATGGATGAATGTGATATGGGTCGCGCTATTGGAAATTAGTGGGTGATGGTTTCGATACATGGTTTAATTGAATGAGTTAATGGAAGCTTGTTGGCGTGTACTAAGGAATTAATTGACTGGGATGGAGGTGACGTGTATTTACTGCACATCACCCTTACTCCTTCCACTGGCTTCCATCCTAGTCAGTTATTGTTCAAATGTGTTTCTGTGGTTAGGCTCTGACTTTTAAGCAGAGGGAGAACCGCTCGGCCAACTCACGTTTTTAAGGTGCTTTTGATTACATGTATGTATTTTTTTTCCATCCATGAGTCTACTTTGGTTATCAAATAGATATTGGCTTGGATGTATTGGTTTATGCTTTCCTTAAGTATGGAAACTGTGTAAAATTGTGATATTTTTTTGGAATGAATCATTGGTGGCTTTCACTGCGATAATATTTGAGGTCACAGTGTTACTGGTCGTTCTAAGTATTAACAACCATAAAGGCTCTCTGTCACCCTTGTTAGTTTTAGTTGGAGGGTTTCATTTGGTCTAGAGTGGATGACTTTCTTCACGCATTCATATCACCATACATAGTCTTTGGATTTTATGGGGTTTAATGGGTTGGAAGCACCTTGTGTCATTGTGCATTGTTCACTTGGGTATTTGGTTGTTCATGCTACTAATGGTCGCGCAATGGGTTATATTGCTTCTTCTCGGCTTTGTTTCATATCAGTGTTGTTAGTTGGTTGGCTAGGAGAGTCACAAGGGTTATACCCTTCCTATGCTAAGTATCGTCACAGGGCCAAAATGGATCCTTGCTCCTCTGTTCATAGCCTCTCCCATCACGGGAATCGTCACCATGTCCGTGAAATCAATTGTGGTATACCCTGTGTGTGAATCGTTGGTCTCAGAGGTTTTCACCGATGGGAGGAGTCAACTCTAGTCTCCCTGTGTTGGTCCACAGAGAAAACCCTTGATTTCTCAAGCCCTAGTTTTAATAGAGGGGATTGCTATGGCTTGTCAGGTATATTGTGGGTTGTTATGGATTGGTGGTGTATTGTCGACAGAGTTTATTACTGGCACGCCCCATTGATTGTGTGACAGTGGTGTTGGTTTTGATATCTAGTCATTGCATTTGTTACTATAATTGAATGGATAAGCTCAACATGGTTGATTAGATTATTTGTTAAATTGAATACATAGTCATTATCCTTGTGATTATTGAATTGATAACCCATCACTGTTTTTAATTGATTAAGTCACAACATTTCTTTGTGCATGACGAATGGGTATGTGTGGCATTCCTACACCATGTTAGGTTGAGTTGTTGATTATTATGACCGTGTGTTTTAATTTCCATGGGAGTATTGCAATCATGGCGATTATGGTATGGCCATCCACATTGTATGCTATGGATATTATTGGTCGTGCCCTCAGAGATGGTCACGGGGTTTTAAAAAATAATAGTTTTGTTGCAATTTGATGAGTCTTATTGTTGCTACCTCACTATATTTATCGATATCCCAGCATTATGGTTGTTTAGATTCAAGGTAGTTGGACCTGTGCAGTCACATAAGTGCGTTTTGTCGAATGTTTGTGTTTCATGACATTGTTGATGATTAAAAAAACGTCAATGAAGTTTCACCCACAAAGTGTTGCTAAAAGCCTATTATTATAAAAATAAAATAATACTAGTAGATGGGATCCCCTTAAACTATCGAAGGTCAAATCTGTTTATTTTTTATGTTATGATGATGTGCGACACGACTTACATGGTTGATGAGATCCCGTTGTTATTGGTCATGATTTGATCTTATGAAGTGTTGATTCCTTATGTTACTACAACCTATGCTATTCATTAATATCATTTGTATATGTTCTTATCGCACCTACACAACAAACATGTTAGTGAAATTACATGAAGGGCAGTTTTGAGAAATGAAAAAATACTATAACAAATGCAAAGAAAAGAGATCCAATTCTGCAATACTACATGCAAACAATTAGAAGGAAATGAGAAACAATTGCAAAAGGGAAGAATTTAAAGCTATCCTATAAACTATACTACATGCATGGAAGACTTACCGATTATTGTTGAAATCCTAGTTAGCAGTAAATCGATATGCAATTTTGATTGAGTTATATGGTTAATACGCATATGGTATGAATGTTGGTGGCACATTTGGAAAGGTAATGGTGAAAATGGTTATGTGAATTGTTGAATTATATGGAACTTGGGAATTATGTTATGGCATAAGTTAGAAAGGTGATATGGGCACGCTGTTGGTTTTAATGGGTGATGGTCTCGATACATGGGTTGATTGATGGTGTTAATGAAGAACGTTGGCATGTACTGATGAATTAATGCATTGTGGGTGGAGGCAATGTGCATTTACTGCACGCCACCTTTACTCCTCCCGTTAGTCGCCACCCTAGTCGGGATATTGTTCGATCTTGCTATTGTGGTTATTCTCCGAATTCTTAGCATAGAGGAACTGCTCAACCAACTCTCGTTTTAAGGAATTCGATTACAGGTATGTTATTTTTTTGGCCATTCGTGACTCTGCTCTAGTTATGAACTTATTAAAGGCTCAGGTGTATTAGTTTGTGATTTCCTAAGTGTTGCAATTGTGTGAAATTGTGCTCTTGATTTGAATGGTTCATCCTACAATGATATTGAATTCGTAGAAGTTATTGATCCTCCTGGGTGGCAACTCTCTATTATCCTTGTTGGTTTAAGTGGAGGTTTTTTGTTTGGTCTTGAGTGGATAACTATCTTCACGCATTGTCACTAAATCCAGTCTTTGGATTTTTTGGGTTTAATGGTTAAGGGCATTCTACATCACTTTGTTTTGTTCACTTCAGCATTGGTTGATTTCACTACTATGGGTCACAAAATGTGTTTTCCTGTTCTTACTCGGCCTTGTCTTCACCTCTGTGTTGTGGTTGTTTGACCAAAGAGAACAAGGGTTATACATTGCGTGCATTAAATAACATTTCTTGGCCGAACTAGAGCCCCACTTTTCGGTTATGGCCCCCTATCATGGATTTTTACTTGTCCACGAATGAGTTGTGGTTCTTCCTGTGTATGCACCATGGCCTCAAAGTTTTCACCATTACAAGGAGTGGCTCTGCTATCCCTTTGTTGGCTACAAAACAAACCTAGCCCTCCAGTATGAAGAATGATAGAGAAGACCAGCCTAGCCTGTTAGTTTTATGACTTGGTTATTATTATATGGTTGTATAATTGTCGACTAATTTGAGCACAGGATCGCCTGGTTAGTCGTGTGATAGTCGGCTTGGTTGGTATATAGTCACTGACTCTGTTATAGCAGTGGTAAACCCTACATTGCCAATTTCACTTTCAAGTACATCATCCCTCTCCTTATGTTAATAACTCAGTATTTTTTAATGAAGAGGGCCGTTGCCCTATTTTGAATTGATGCATTTGATGCGTGGGTATGCATTTTTGTCACTGCTTGTTAGGCCAATTTATTTTGTGACTGTGATGATTGGTTGGCTGATATAGAGTCACTGGTATTTTTTCAATAAGGATTGTTTGGATGTTTAAGATTCCATTGGCTGCAAATGCTTGATGTTTCTCATGCATGTCACGTTCTGTGTATGGGTTTTTGCACAATGAAATATTGGTCATGGTAATCATGGTTTTCTTTGGGGATGCATGATTATTGAACTAGATAACTATAGAAACTATATCCATTGTATCCTTATGATTGTTCGATCATATAATCATGAGTTTGCACAACATAGTTGATTACAGTCAGACTAAATTGAAGTAATATTGTGTTAGATTGATGACTCATCACAATGGATTGAGTTGTTACTGTGACTATGTGTTTGATTTTGTTAAATGGAGATATTCAATCGTAGTGTTTTCGTGAATGCACACTGTGTATGATATGGATAGCTTGAATTTCACACTCAAGGATACCTATAGAGTTTTTACGCATGTTTATTGATTGCAATCGATCATTTGTTAAGAAATTCATGTTGTTGAGTCCTCGTCGTGTTGGATGGATGGCCCAATTTTTAAGTCACACTAATTTTTTTTATTTTTTTTCCAGCGGAAAAATTTTGTTGCATGGGTGAATTACCCTGTGCATAGCTTGTATCGAAATGGTGGTTGTTGGCTATATGTTTAAATGTTGATTCATATTTTTCAATTTAATTCGGAGTATTGGGTTACTGCATATATATATGTTTAACAAATATCAGTGCATTTAAATAACATGCTCGATTGCAGTGATAGTGAGATTGTCATTGTTAATTTTGGAAACGTGAATTTAAGTATAATTGTTGATTGAAGTAATGTATGGGCAATGGTTGATCCTGATGGTTAACAGAGTGGAATGGATATTGTTTGGAAATTGTTATAAGATGCAAAGAAAGGAGCAATATTCTCCTTACAGATTGTGTGTAATGCATATTGTCTTGTGATGGCACTATGTTGGATATTTGATTATGAACAGTGAACTAGTTAAATACACAGAAATGGTTATTTGGTCAAAATGATTGATGGTTGATGCATCTCTTTTCGCAAAATGTTTTATGGATCACTTAATTCATTTCATGAACATTAATCATCTTTCTTCCCTTCCATTATTTCATTTTACGCTAATTACAAACCCTGTCACCTCCCATATTCATTTCTCCACTCCATGTTTTGAGATTAATTACAATCAATAGAATTTCGGTGTTAGAGCAGTTGAAAGTGGCAGTGTCTTGCATGGATTACAATGGTGTTTTATTGGTTTGATTTGCAGTTGATCATTGTTGTCATTGAGTAGTATCCATGTTCATTTCCCCCTCATTGCATCATGTTTCACTCAATACAAACCCCTTGCATATCCTAGAACCCTTTTTCACCCCCTAGTCATTGATTAGCAGTAAAACAATTTGTATGGATTAGATTGCATGAGTCTGATACATTGTTGATCCAAATATATTTCATATTTTTAAGAGTTGTAATGTATGGTTATTTAAAATACAATTTGCTAATCAATCATGCATGCATGATGAGTTTTTTTAGTTGAGGTATCCATGGTCGAGGAAACAGAGGTAGAGGTAACTGGAACCAAGGCCCGGGAAGGCCTAGGTTATCCATACATTTTGACGTTGATTCAAAAGATCTTGGCCAATTGTTTCATGTCATATTCTTCAATTGGATTGGGCAGGGAATAGTCCAACCTAGGCTTGAAAGGCCTCCTTTCTAATCCCCCAGTATCCCTGTACCTCCTCATGTCTCATTGTATCCCAAGGTCCCGAAAAATGATGGATGGCAGGAGATTGTCCACCCACTAGTCTCCCAACATCGTGGCTGGCCGAACTTGTCCTTGCCTACTCCTCTGCCTATTAACCCCATTGTCCAAGCTGCCCCTGACCACTTTCCAATGAAATCCTCCCATGCTATAAAGAGATTTAAAACTGAGGCCCACCATGTCGTTGATAAAGGAAATGCCACTGCTGCCCCTTCCTCACCCTCAAATGGATCTCACAAATCCGTGTCTTCCCGGATGCATTTGAGGGACGATTTTTCCCACGTGATCAACGAGATTAGGCCTAAAGGCTCTCCACATCCAAAGGCAAATTCAGGAAAATCAAGAGGTGACAGTAGCAATCAAGGAAGGGTTGCATCACAAACTCAGAAATATGGCTTTTGAGTTTTTATTTTATCTATATTTTTATGACAGTTGACTTCAGGGATCTTTGGAAAACATGTTTTATTTTGGATATATGAGTATTATTTTTGAAATAATTTCAAATTTCATAAGCTAAAATTGCCAAAAGTGAATATGTTGATGGGAGACAGAAGGAGGTGTGTTTTTCTTAACTAATGGTTATGTTATGATTGTTATGATTGTTATGAACTAAGGGGAGTCACAAGGGGTCCCACCTACTAGTTATTATTTATTTATGACCCTTATTATAATTATTACTCTTCCCCCTAACTAAAGTTAGTTGAGTCTTTTAATTAACTTAACTAATGAGTTGGTTCAACTACTTCAACCAATTCTATTTTGTTAAAAGAAAAAGAAAAGGGAGGAACAAGAGGAGGATAGAAGCAAAAGCATGATAAGGTTTTCTCTTTGAGTTTATGTTGAGATAATTTATCTTTAATTCATTCATTATTCATCTCAAGCCTAATTATCTTTTATGATAGTAGGGTCTTATTGTAGAAAACAATATTCAGGGCTGAATTACATCATTCAAACACTTGTTTTTTAGAGGTGTCGATCTATCTTTGATAGTCTGTGTAGACTTGTCTATTTGTGAATTAATTTTCATGTCTGACAAAGGCTATTATGCAAAGTTGAGTGGACAACAGTCTGTGGCAAGATGATCTAGTTTTTAGAGTTCAGTTTTGGTTTTCTGTAAGAGGTCCTTTTGTATGTTCAATCAGGGATGTCTAAGTTTGACTTTGGTCCAAAGTTTCTACATGAGATTTTGTAAAGAAAATGACTCTTTGGTGAATTTGAATGAAATAAATGAATTTTTTATGTCTCATCTATCTTGATATCATCTTGGTGACTTTTCTTATATATTTACATTTATTTCAGCAACTGATATGTTCATAAAATTACACAAAAAGTGAATTTCCAGCAAGCGTTTTGTTGATAAAAGACTAGTCTAAGCACTTGTAATTAATACTTGTGAGTTAGGATGTTATTTTTGTTGGATATAAACATAGGGTGATATTCCCGTCTATTTTTCTTTAGCCAAGAAGAATCTGAAAATGCTTGAGTAAGATCATTTCATATCTTTTCCTCAACATTTATTTGGTGACCATACTAGGGAGATCTTCGATATCTCTCTGGTTAATTTTTTATACTCAATTTTCATCGATACATATTCCTTTTTCTGAAATTGATTCTTTGGCTATTTTCCTATTAATGATTGTTCCTGTTGCAAGGAAACCCGATATCGAGCCCGGTATTTAAGACCAGACCAACATTTGTTTGAACTTGTTTAACACCATTCTAGACACTACCAATACTCATGCTGAACTTAACCATTCTTGGGAAGAAATTGAACGAGATATTAGTGTTCAAGAACAATTTAAGGTTAGATGTAGACAACCTACAAATCAGCAGTAACCCTTTGCTTCTTCATCTTTGGCCTTTCTTTCATGTCCTTAGACTCTCGTGCTTCTAGAAGAAGAACATGCTTGTCACCTAGAGTCAATCCTATTGCTAAAATAGGAAGAAGAAACATTGTGTTATCTTCCCAAAAAAGTGCTCTAAGGAGAACTTTATATGATTCATCCAACTCGTCTTTCTTTCCCTCAACTATCATCCATAAGATGGTATCTAGTTGTGGCTCTGGTGGTACTGGAAGTGCTCCATCTTCCCAATATTCATCGTCATCGGTGATTGGTAGCTTGTACAACCACCATACCCCTTTCCAATCTACTACAAACACCGCCAAAGTCATTAAAAAGTATGGGCTTTTTCAGTTCGAAGAAGATTCCACAACCACACCATGGCATGTGTCCTCTCCTCTTAATCTAGCACCTGCTACTTGCCCACTTTCAAAGTTTAAAGAGATTTTTCCTAAGCTTTCAGGAAATAACACTGCCAGTACCAATGAACACCTGGTGGCATTTTCTAATGCTTTTCATAATATAGGGGGAAAAACCAATGATACTTTCATGCACCTATTCATCAATTCCTTGCAAGGAAAGGTTGCGTTCGATTTCTTTGACCTTCCTCCTAAGATTTTGTATACTTGGGAGGAGTTGATTTATTGGTTCTGATCCACTTATGGGAAATCTAAAATCCATGTCGATAAGTTAAGGGAATACAATAATGTCACTTATAAATATGGTGATACCATCAAATATTTCAACTTGCGTTTCACTAAGTTATACAATCAAATCCCCAAACTTATCTTCCCCCAGAACCAATCCTCTTTCATGCATTACTACAATGTATTTCCTTCTCCCTACCGTCATAGGCTTGAGGAAAATGCCAATGATAATCTCAATTCCTCTCTGCATACTTTCTCACAGTATGAAGAACAACTTGGAAGAACTGGTCTTCCTTAGGGAGAATCAGTTAGATAGACAAACATGTACGCTCTCCTATAGCTAATACAAGATATAAACAATCATATGATATCATTTGAGCAGAAGGGTATTGTCTCCCCTCTCACCCCTGGAGCTTCATCCTCTTCTGCACCCCCTTTTAGGAATCTAGTTGAAAACAATTTTCATCCTAAAGTTATCCTACCTCGGAGTTGGTGTAACTTTTTCAAGGAACACCATGAAGAAACCACATGTGAGGTAAAGAAGAGTGCCAGAGATAATATCTTTGGTAAAATACCATAAGCCACTATTGTTGTCCTAGACTTTGCAGAGCTAGAGGATGTCATGGTCATCAACACTAGGAACAAAGTCTACACTCCGAAGGGAAAAATTGATCCTCCCCATAGTTCTTCTAGCTCGATCTCTTCCTCAACTGTTGTTGTGCCCTAGGTTCCTAAAATTCCTGAGATTCAAGGAATCACTCCTCATCCCCCCTCTTCCAAATATAATATCTTGAATCAATTGGCCAACATCAAAGCAGATGCAACCCTCCTATACATGATTTTCGTCCCTGAACAATAGATGCATCTGAAACAATTCATGGAAGGAAAATATTCCATTGTAGCCGATATTTCTAAAGAGGTCAATGAAGAGCATTCTTCTGTAAATAAATTAGGTGTACATAACTTTATATACCCTATAGAAAATCCCCCTTTTATATTTCTGTAAAGATCATGGATAAGATTTCCCATTATTACCTCATCGATGGTGGTTCAGTCCCAAGTGTGATGTCAAAGATTATTATGGAAGAGCTAGGCTTGTCTTGTACAAATGAAAATAATAGAAGCATGCTCTCCTATAATAGTCTACAACAAACAACCATAGGTGAGATTTAGGATGTAACCCTGGTTTTATGTGCTCATCCTGAGATAAGGACAACCCTCAACATTCAGGTAATTGATATGCCTATAAGAAACTACTCAATTATCTTGGGGAGATATTGGAAAGACTTAATAGGTGGATACCTCTCGCTCGACGGGACACATTTATCCATTCCTCGAAATGGTAAGAATATTATAGTCCTTAGAGAGGGACGAATTTCACCCTACATAGAGAGTGTTCTACAATCTAACGTAAACTATATTGAAGAAGACCTAGGAGTGTATTCCATATTTGTTGAAGAGGATAATATTCCTTTGGAAAAAATTGATTTAGATGATGATATATGGCATATAAACTTTGATGGTTCATGATCTAGTGAAGGTAATGGGGATGGCGTTATATTGGTTTCTCCTGCAGGGAAAATTCATAATATGCCATACAGGTTGGAGTTTACTTGTACAAACAATTTCGGTGAATTCGAAGCTTTATTATTAGGCATTGAGAACACCCTTAATCTTGGTTGTGGTCACCTTTCAGTTTTTCAGAAATTCTAAGCTTGTTGTGAACCTGATACGTAAGACATGCTCCCCTAGCAACAAGTTGATGGAACGATACTACCAAACTATTTGGGAACTTGTCTTGAACCTTATATCTTACAAAATCACTCATGTTAAGAAGGATTTTAATTCAATGGTTGATCGGTTAGCTGTATTTGCAACCTCCCCTAATCAATAACTCTTGCCTCATAGGCCTGATTGTGCTTTTCAATCTCTACATCGTTCATAAATCCTTGAAAAGGAGGGATCTTGGAAGGCCATCGCTAACATTGAGATCATTTGTGTTATCATTCAAAATGGACCTCTTAAGCCCGAGGAGATTATATCCACAAAAAATAATGAGATTCATGAGGGCTTGACTCATCTTGAGAGTTTGTTTTCATTGAGTGTTGTAGGAAACAAAGAAAGACATAAAGAAGAGGAGTTACAAAAGAAGGTGGTTGAAACCATCCTCATGAACATTAGGACACCTGAGTCTTCAATGAATGTTCAAATGAATGTCCAATGTTCTGTTAAAGAAGATATGGGGTCAACTAGGCTACTCAGTGAATCTCAAAAGGTTTTTTCTTGGCCCTATGAGGATATTCATGGTTTTGATCCTGGTCTTGTTCAACGTATTATGAAACTAGCTAGGCAAAAACAAAAACTTGTTAACTCTACACTGGAATCACCCTCTCGAAGGGAGTTGAGAGATTTCTTAAGGGCTGGAATGTTTTTTTCAATCCACCCTGAATGGGTTTCAATTTGGGAATCGACCTCGAGGACCACTGATAATATCTGAATTTGTATTAGTCTTCAAACTTTCAGGAAAGAGATTATGAGAAACCCCTTCCCTCCTCTCAATATGGAAATATTTTTGCAACAGATGTTAGAGTCACAGTTAGGGCCCTTACTTGACAGTTTATCTGGTTACAAGAGAATCAAAGTCAAAGGGGAAAATGTTCACAAAACCACTTTCATTACTAATTGTGATACTATGCCTTACAAATGCCTGCCTTCTAGCTTATTTGGTGCAAGTACTGCCTTTAAAGGGCCTATACACATAACCTTCATTGGATTGGTCAGTATCCATGCTTATCTTGATGAGTTAATCATGTGCATCAAAGGGCTGATAATTACATCATAATTGAAAGTGTTGGGTCCCTTCCAAATTATTTTTGTCTTGGACATTAACTTATACATTTTAAGGAAATTACAGAGACAATTGTTTTCCTACAACGCTAATAGTCCTCATTTGAATTATTGCGAGGGGCCAACGTGAAAATTCCTAATGCTGATTAGATTTCTGTATACAAGTAGCCTAACTCTACTTTCAATTTTTGTGCTTCCTTTCTATGCTTACAGTACCTTGATTTCTGCCTTCTAAGTTAGGTTTTCTTTCCTTGTTGTTTTCGATTGAGTCTTTTACTGTTGCTGTTTTAATTTCTGCATTATTAATTCTGTTGTGATTTTGTCCTTATCATATTTTAAGCGTTTGGTCAAGATAGGATGTTGGATCAATTCTACCACAATGAAACTCCTAGAAAGCATTGTTAGCTAATAACAATCAAGCTTACATAGCTATTACGATGTCTCCTCTGAAGGGACCTTGAAATTGTTACATATTTCCATTGTTTTCTTATAAGGAATTGGTTATTTCCCACTAGTTCTTTCCATTTCTTCATCCATTGAGATCTTAAGAGAAAGTCTATAAGTTCTCCTCCTTGAAGGTTTAGAGCATATTCCATTTGAACGATTATGCATACTATGGTAAAAATCCCTCATACTTAACACTTTTCATGAATTATTACCAAATTCCCAATCATATTTCCATTAAATCCACTCACTTCCCCCTGTTTCATAATTATTCTGGTTACGTATTCTAAATTTACTATTCTTGGTTCACGAAACCATGAGTTTTGAGTTTTAAATATGTTGAAAACAAATTTTCCTATGGAGTCGCCAATTGTTGATGATTAAAAGAACGTCAATGAAGTTTCGCCTGCAAAGTGTTGCTAAAAGCCTATTATTATAAAACTTAAATAATACTAGTAGATGGGACCCCCTTAAACTATCGAAGGTCAGATCTGTTCATTTTTTATGTTATGATGATGTGTGACATGGCTTACATGGTTGATGAGATCTTGTTGTTATTGGTCATGATTTGAGCTTATGAAGTGTTGATTCCTTATGTTATTACATCCTATGCTATTCATTAATATCATTACTATATGTTCTTATCGCACCTTCACAACAAACATCTTAGTGAAATAACATGAAGGGTAGTTTTGAGAAAGGAAAAAATACTATAACAAATGCAAAGAAAAGGGATCCAATTCTGCAATACTACATCCGAACAATTAGAAATAAATGAGAAACAATTGCAAAAGTGAAGAATTTAAAGCTATCCTATAAACTATACTACATGTTGGAAGATTGATTGTTGTCATTGATGTCAACCCTAGTCATGTGTTTTGGACCGCAAGATTGATAAAGGTATTTGGACATGAAGGAAAATGCACATGCATATACAACACCCATGAATGGATAGTATACATCATGCTGTTTCCGGTGGTATGTGGCACGTCAC
>SNQJ01S0097691.1:31356-46978 GCA_010110895.2 Picea sitchensis | reverse complement strand
GATAAACACCTTCAAGATCTCTCCACCGGTGATATTGTGAAGTCTACCATTTGGGTAATGGATTCATTTATTCTTTGATCAAATAGTTGTTCTTGTCTTTTATTTTTTTGTTGCATTTTACTTCCATATATAGGAATAACATAACTTAGAGAATAAATTAGTTCATTGAAATATAGGATTTTTAGTTTTCTAACTCATTTGTCTGTAATCTTGTAGCAACCACAAGGTTTGCAAAGTTTCTCACTCTGTTTGTACATTTGCACCAATAGAGTGGTGACTCCACTAGGGATATGAGCCAATCTCAAGATCCTTGATTGTGGGTGTGTGGTAAATGAGTTTGTTTGTTTTTTATGAGTTTTTTAGGTTTTTCTGACTTCTTTTATCTTTATGTGTTGTGTTAGCAAGTGACAAGGGTTGGAAACCACAAAGGAATCCCACAGAGTTGAGCTCCCAGGTGCAAGAGACCCCCTAGAGACCATCACACTTATTGGGGTCAACAAGTGAATTGACCAATGCATCAACAAGGTATGGTTCCTTTGTTTGTCAATGTAGGAAACATGGTACCTTTCGTCATGGGCCAACACACTTTTTGAGGTAACTTTTTGTAGGGGTTAAAAAAAATATTTTTTCTAGTTTTTATCGCTTTTGTGTGTCTACTAGGTTTATATTTAGGGAATGTGGATGATTAGTTAGATTTCAGTTTGTAGGTTTGGCTTAAAACCCTTAAAAATCCAAAGGATTGAGTAACAAACCCCCCTATGGTTTTACTACCTTTCCTTCAAGAGTTTTTTTGAGGGTTTGACTCTTTGTTTGTTCTCTGCAAATAGGTTGTAACTTTTCATTTCAATGGTTGTTTACATATATAGGTTTCTTTTCTTTCAATTCATTTCATTTTAATTTGAAAAATCAAAAGAAACATAGGCATATAGATAGTTAGATTGCAATTTATTTAAGTGTCTGTTATAGTCATGGCCCATTTCATTTTTTCTATTAAAGAATGCTCATGTAGGTCAGATTTGCATAGATCATGTGTGAATGGCATAATTTTTTTTTTAAAAAACCCCAATATTGGTCGCTTTAGCGACCAACTTGTTCGTCGCTAGTATAGCCAATTGGTCACAAACATCAACATGTTAGTCACTTTAGAGACCAACCTTTTAGTCGCTAGAGTGACCAACTTGTTCGTCGCTAGTATAGCCAATTGGTCGCAAACATCAACATGTTAGTTGCTTTAGCGACCAACCTGTTAGTCACTAGAGCGACCAACCTGTTAGTCACTAGAGCGACCAACTTGACCTTTTTAACTGATGGTTTGGTCGCTCTAGCGACTAATATTCGTCATTCTAGCGACTCATAGTGGTTTATTGACTAAGTTTTCCAGGGTTGTCTTGGTCACTCTTGCGACTAATATTAGTCATTTGACCGACTAACATTCGTCGCTAGACGAACTTTTCCCTATTGTGAATAGGCTTCTTTTTCCAGTCGCTAGACCGGTGAAGATCCATGTGTGGTCGCTAGACCGATGAATGAATTCTGATGAAAAAAAAAATTATCTTGGTCAAAAAAAACGACTCTATGCCGACGAAAAATCGTCTCTACTTCATCGCAAAAATGTTCAAATTTAATAGTGCCACCATGATGGAATCATGTTTCTTGGTTTTTTTGGGAAGCTTGGTGATGAAATCCATTGTTACAACTTCCCATTTCCACTCAAGAATGGGTAATGTCTATAGTAGACCAGTTGGTGTTTGTGCTCAACCTTGACTTGCTGACATTCCAAACACTTGGCAATAAAATAAACAACCTCTTTCTTCATACCTAACCAATAATATTGTCTCTTGGCAGCTTTAATAGTCTTATGGTAACCTGGGTGTCCAACATAAGGAACATTATTCATTTATTTTAATATCAGAGTTTTCATTTCCTAAGAATTTGGCACACAAATTCTACCTCTGTGCAAAATAATTCCATTCTTTATTAACTCAAAATTCTCAATTTTCTGCTGCAAAATACCTTGCTGTAATTTTGTCTTTATTTCCATGTATTGTAGATCTGATTTTGTAGACTCTAAAATTTTGTCTTTCAATTCTGATGTATACATGCTAATGGATGTAGCATACATCTCAGAACTCTCTTATTGAGTGAATCAACCACTTTTCTCTCTTTACCCTTGATATGCTTTATATCAAAGTCATATTCACTAAGGAATTCTAACCACCTTCTTTTCTTGGAATTTAGAGTTGGATGTCCAAATAAATATTTCAGACCACTGTGGTCGGTCCTCAACTCGAATATTTTCCCAATACATTAGTGCCTGCATATATTCAATGCATGCACTATGGCTGCCAATTCCAAATCATGAGTATCATAGTGTCTTTCATGTTCCTTTAATTTTCTTGATTTGTATCACACCACATGACCATTCTGACTAAGAACTCCACCGAGTCCTTCTTTACATGCATTTGTGTATACAATGAATTCTTCATTTGGATCAACAAACCTCAATATTGGAGCACTAGTCAACAAATACTTCAAGTGTTGGAAACTTCTTTCACAATCTGATATCCACTCAAACTTCACACCCTTCTTTTTCAAGGAATTGATTAGGTGTGCAATATTTGTGAATCCTTAAATAAATATTTTTTAGTAACTTACAAGCCCCATGAATTATCTCACCTTAGAGACATTCCTTAGTGTTGGCTACCCTTTAATGGATTTTATCTTATTTGGGTCCACTGTTATCCCTTTCTCTAAAATAATATGCCCCAAGTAATGTATCTTCCTCTTGTAGAATGAGCACTTGATCAACTTTGCAAATAGTTGATGTTCTCTCAATATGTGTAGTACCATACTCAAGTGTTGCTCATGCTCTTCTTCAATTTTTGAGTAAATAAGCATGTCATCCAAAAATACAATGGAAAACTTATCTAGGTATTCTTTGAAAATTCCATTCATTAAACACATGAAGACAACTAGTGCATTTGATAGCCCAAATGGCACCACTGTGAACTCATAATGGCCATACCTTGTTCTAAAGGTAGTCTTGCTAATGTCTTCTTCCTTAATTTTTACCTGGTGATAACCTGACTTGGGATCGATCTTAGAGAATAATTTAGCATATTTCAGTTGATCAAAGAGATCATCTATCCTTGGAAAAGGATACTTGTTATTTATTGTTACCTTGTCCAAATGCCTGAAGTCAATGCAAAGCCTCAAGGTTCCATATTTTTTCTTCATAAATAATATTGGGGCACCCAAAGGTGACACACTTGGGCTTATATACCCCTTCTTTAGAAGTTCCTCTAGCTTCATTTTCATCTCCTTCAATTCTAATGTACTCATCCTATAAGGATTCTTGGATATTGGGGCTGCTCCAGGCATCAAATTTATGGAGAAATCAATATCTCTCTTGGGTGGCAGCCCCGATATTTATTTAAATACATATTCAAACGCATTTAGGACAACATAATCTTCGATACTTGGTACTTTTTACTTATGTTCCTCCTCCATATGTGTTGAAAATACTTGGCATCCTTTCCTGAAGTTTTTCTTTAGCTACAAGGATGAAAATTCTCTGATGGTTACTGCTCTTGGAATACCCTGAACTATCCTCAGGTTCCCTTCTTCATCTAAGTAGGTAAAAGATTTATTATAACAATCTAGAACAACATGATGTTGTTGGTCCAACCAATCCATATCGATTACGATGTCATATGATCCCAAAGGTATGATATTCAAATATTCCCTTGTGCTTAATCCATTCATGTCTATTGGGAATGCCTTAACCATTTCATTAATATTCCTTTTATCTCCTATAGCTAATTGCACCAACCAAGGTTTACCAAGCTTGGTTCTTGGAAATTGAAATATTTCCACCATCTTAGGATCTAGATAACTATGAATATCTCTCGAATCAATTAAAATAGCAATGGGTTGGTTGTTGATATTACCTTCCACTTCAATCATATGTGACTGAAACTCATCTTGCTTGTTATCCAGAGCTGCGTATATCCTAAGTACATTTCTTCTTATGTCCTCCATTGTTTCTGTTTGTTGTACATTGTGAACAAACCTCACTTTTTCACCTTTGTGAAGGCAATCTGTGTACATATGATCTCCCCCACAACCCCAACATTGAATAGGTGGTGTTAGATCCTAAAGTTGTCCTTGGTTGCTAAGGGAAAGCTAGGGAACCTCAATTATTGCAATGGTTTATCAAATTGAGTTTGTTAGGTTGGTTTATGGATCGGGTAGTGGGTAATTTGGACAACATATGATGTTGGTTACACTTTTATATCAAATTTCTAAAACACTCATCTTAGTCAATGACACTCATTCTGATAAATTAGGTAAAATGGAGATAAAATAGAAGAAAAATGAAAGTTTCACAATTTGTTCACTTACAGAGAAGACTCTTAATCCCAAATATCATTTAGAAACGAGAAGGAAATACTTAAACACAAATCCTGTAACAGGTGAGTAAACAACAAAACATTTGACTGAAATTCAACATGAACAGGATAAATAACATGCTTTGCAAAACGATTCAATGCATGCAAGTAAGAAAGAAGAAATAACACAAGAATAAGATAGCTAACCATCAGAATGATTTTTCCATTGAGTTCAAAATGTAGTAGATCTTAGTAATTACAATCCAGGTCAAAATGTTCCTTTAGCACCACAAAACTTGAACCCTTAACTCTGTCAACTAATTTCCCCTTTATACACAGACTTTTTTTAATCAGATCCTAAAATCTAGATACATATTTGATTGAGACCTAATATCTACCTAACAAATAGTGATTGCATTCCATTTCATTCATTGTTTTTCAACAAAAATCTAGATATTAGGAAAAATACCTTGAATCTAAGACCAAATCATGCTTCTAAAGATATTCTTGACCTGCCAAATAGGATCTATACTAATTTATCCATAGTAGATGTGTTGGAAACTTGATCTTCGAACTCGCTTAAGGTATTTGACATAAAACATGCTTGCAAAAAGGACCTTCAACTTCTCTAACTGATTCATCATCTTCTCAAAGGAGAGCTACTAAAAATGTCTTTTTTGATGCTATGAGTTCAAAAACTAAGACATCATGTATATTGACATGGCCTAGGAATATTTTAATCTTTGAGAAGAAGATTGACCCTTAGGTTTTTCATGTTTCAGCTTAGTCTTAAGCACCACATCTCTCTAATATAATTTGATGTTCATTTTTCTAACCTTCTTTAACAACTCACGCTATGATTTGTGTTTTTCTTTCATCTTTTGGAATTTTTCCTGCAACTTAACATTCCATATTTCCAATGTTCTTTTATCCTACTCCAATTTCTTAATGACCACCTGAAACTCTTCAATCCCCTATTATGTTGGTTTATCCTTTGTTTCTTTCCTATCTTCACCTTGATTTTCGTCATATGTAGGTATATTCAGATTAATAGATCATTTAGGTTTCTTTCCCTTTCTTTCATATTTATCCTCTTTTGAGGATGTTTCTTCAATTATCTCCTCTTTCACAACTTTAAGTGGGTTATATGTTCTTTATTCATATGAATCTGACATTTCTTGTATCCCAAGGTTGTAGGTTGGATCATGTTGTGTTCCTTCATCATATTGAGAGGATTCAATCTCAAACAGTGGCTACCGCTTTTTTCCCCTCTTGGTCATCCTTGTTGGTTTCTTCCTTACAGGTCTACAGACCAACTTTCCCTTATTAGGAGTATGTTTTGGACTATCATCCTCCATGATAATCATATTATATTCCTTTAGAGAGGGTTTTAATAAGACTTTAGACTTAAGTCTGAGTTTATTGGTAGTCCAATTTTTAGGTCTATAAGGGAAGCTTGCAGGTTGTTTAACCTTCTTCTTCTTTATTTGTCCTTCCTTTGGAAGTTCCTATATTCGTAAATCATGATATTTTTTTTCAGGTTCATATTTCTATTTTTGTAATTCTTGTATCCTCTATCTAATCATCCTCCTATTGTAAATCATATCACATCTTACAAAATCGTATTTTAAAATAGAGGAATCAGGTTCTTGATTGTTTTATTTATCCTTCTATAAATCGATCTTTCTCTTTCTCGATATGGCTTTCCTTGCAACAGGAACTTCCTCTCGTTCGTTTTCTTCACTCCTTGATGCACTTCCCACTTCCTTTGAAATTCTAGTTTTGTTGTTAGGAGTTTTTTCTGGTGTTTTTATAACCTGCTCCTCAAACCCTAATGAAGATGGTAATTGTTTCCAAGAGATCTGAACTTCATTTAATGCATACATAACCAATATTTTAGTCAAACCTTGATTAAAAATACTCTTATCAACATTTTTTGGATTAGTTTGTACATTATTTTCCATCTTGGTCAAGCTCTTCAAAAGAAAAAAGGGAAGTTCATTTCTCCATCTCCATTTAAATGCATTAATAATATCATGTGGTAACAGTGAACATAAGAATACCTACCTTCATAGGTTATATGCCTTTGGAAAATAGATAATAGATCCTTCCATTCTTCCTTCATCCACTTGTTTGGAATGCCTTGACTCCAGTCTAGGTTATGATGTTATTCCATTAAAAACTAATTACACAGACCTACAGGAAGCTCATTCTTCTTCCGCCATATTTCTCCTTTTACAGGAAGATGACAAGTTGTTGCAATTGAGTGCTCTACAAAATGAACTAGCACATTTCTGACTTGAGTTTGAATACCATCGAAATTCAGGGCAAATAAATTCAAAATTTCTTCATGATACCCCTAGAATTTGCAGCAAAATTTAAACCATCCACCATTTATGAATTTCTCCATAATTTTTGGGCATGCTTCTAGTAACTCGACCCCATCAGGTTTGAGTCAAATAACTCATCCTCCCTTCTTAGGTCACATGTTTTCAGCTGCTAATTCTTTACATCTGTGAATTCTTTGGGTTTGACTTTGGGCTCTTAAGAATACCTTCACATAAGAGTTGATGCATATGAATTTTGGTTGCAAAATGCAATTAGCTACATTTGCCTTTATTCAAAATCCTTCTCAAAACTTGAAATCATAACTTTGCATCTCTCGAGTTGTGGAATTTCAATTGGATATACAAGGTACCAACAAAATCTTATTTGAGTTACTAAAATCATGCATAGGATATAATAATCATTAAAAAAATGACATATTCGAAAACCATAATCATTTGCACGATTTTCACATAATATCAGGAATGTTGTCATGATCATTGGGTTTGAAGTACGTTTGAAAAAAGTATTTCTCATTTTCTACCAGCATAGCGTTATTCTGGTAGTGACTTTGTTTTGTATTTTATACCTAGGTAAATGCCTTGATTTTTCCAATAGGAAGAAATCATTATGATGTGACATATTATTTTCCATGTGAAATTTCAAACTATCCTAAAGAGGTAAATGAAAACTTATTTAAAACAAAGCAAAGCACACCCACAAGAGAGATGTATAAAGTATAAAAAGGTGCAACCAACCAAAAAAAATAGTGTCAGGACATGTTGATTTTTATGTAATAGGAAAAAAATCAAGGATAAAAGGTGGTAGATGTTTAGGGACTAACATTGGATCCTTTTGGGGATAATGTTTTGTGATGAAACATTAAGAACCTGCAGACCAATGTCTTCCTTTCCCACCTTGTAAGTTTTAATATCCACCATTTTGTTTTTTCAACTGCTTTGATCTCTGTTTTACTTTAGACCATTTATTCTGCATTCTGAAATACCAAAATAAAAAGAACCAATTGTAGACGAGTGTCTCCATTTGGATTCTGGAGTCTTTATTTGATATACTTAAACACACAAAAATAAAACAATATTTATAGGTGAATCAACCATGTATCTTCATGAAAAATAATGTTTCAAAAAACGTCCATTTACTAGACCTCCAAATATCTCACTGTCATCCAATTTTTGTAAGACAAAGGTGTTGTTGTTTAGACTTTTTGCTATGTTAAATGGACCAAACCACAAATTGTCGAAATTACCATGTTTTGAATTATCTTCCCTCCCGATATCCCAGCTCATAACAAGGTCTCATGTTTTAAATTTTTCTTGTTTAGTCTTTTTATCAAATACTGCCTTGACATGGCTCTAATAAGCTTCATATTTCTCATTTAGAATTTCTCTTCTCTGTTGAACTTCAATGATTTGAAAAATTCTTCTTTCAATGTCATTTGGTTCTTCCAACTCTTCTTGCAGGAATTTAAGTACAGGTAGACCAAGTTGGTTTGAAAAGATGGCATTTGTCCCATAGACCACCAAGAAAGGAGACGTTCCAATTGACTTTTTAGTGTTGATCATGTCATCCCATAAAGAAAATTTTAGCTTGAAATACCATGATCTTTTGTTTTTTTTCAACAGCTTCTTAATGACTCTGACAAGGCTTTTGTTTGAGGATTATGCTAATACATTACCCTATGGGTAATATGGGGTAGAATGGGCCATCTTAATGATATATTTTATGCAAAATTCAACCATAGAAGCATACTTAAATGCTTGAGCATCGTCTGTAATTAATTTCCTAGGACATCCAAACCTCGAGAAAATATTTCCTTCTAAAAATTTCATGATGACCTTATCTATTGCATTCCTTGTAGGGATAGCTTCAATCCATTTTGTAAAATAATCATTGGCTTTGACAATCCATTTGTGTTTCCCATAGGAAGGTGTATGAATTTTTCCAATGAAATCGATGCCCCACTGTTGAAAAGGACCATTTGCAATTATAGGTTTCAAAGGCAGAGAAAGAAACTTTTTTTCTTGCATGCTGAACTTTGGTAGCTTAGAGGTACTTCTGCATTGGCAGCACTCAGCATGTGGAAGTGACCAAGCAAATTTTCTGCTAGTGACTTTATAATACGTTTTTATAAAGTGACTTTATAAAGTGATTTTAAAAAGTTGGGTCTTTTAGTTTTTGTAATGTAAAAGTGATTTTATGATGTTATGGGTCACTTTAATGACTTAAGTGACCTCAACGAATGATTAAGTAATGATCATTGATCTCATGAGGGAAATATCTAAGATTGACTATCAATCTCATTGGAAGACCAAGGGTTAGGGAAATTACATTTTAAATTTCATTAAAAGGCAGCTCATTAGGAGAAGGAGGGTGCACTTTTTAGGAAAGTTTTAGGGAAGGTGAAGGGGCATGCATCCTAAGAGGGTTTCTTTGCTTGGAGGGAAAGATTTTTCGCAGCTAGAAGTTGGCACACATCCCTAGGAGGATTGGCATGCACTTCTAGACAGTTTTAGCATTAGTGGAGGTCGTACAGTACGGATTGGAGGAGGCCATACAACATTTTTATGCTAGCTTTGCAACTACAACTAGCAAAAAAAAAATTGTTGAGTATTGGCATGAATTTCTAGGTGTTTTACTATTGTTAATCAATCCATACAGTGAGGTATGGATCTGTACTTTTTTGGGGCATGAAATCCAAGTTTATTTCTATTGTTAGTGACTATATAGTCCGTACAATTTGTATTGGAAGTCAATGGTTTATTTAAGACTGTGTTTCTAAGGAAATGTAAGTTGTTTTTGCTCAGATAGGGTGAATGTACAGGGTTTTAATGTTGAATATAAACTTCTAATGTACTCATAATTTTTCCTTAAGATGAATAAAGAAAGCATTCTTTCTCCTCAAATCTATCCATTTTTTTTGTTTTTTCTCTTCAAGTTCTTATGCACAGATTTTTGTGCCAAATGAGGGTTATTATCTGTTGTTCATAAATTATTTCCACTGCTATTTTATTTCAGAACTTGTCTATGAGTATTTATGTCCATAAAGAATAGTTGTATGGATGTTGTATCTTTATAGGAGGCTGAAATCTAATTTAGTCTAAGTGGTATACTGAAATAAGATGTATTTCAACATGGTGTCAGAGCAGGTGCTCTGAAGTTCAGTTGGAAGATTTGGAACTTGGGACAAGAAGTGATTTGTTGAAGCATTAGCTTGAAGAAAGTTAAAAAAGGTTATTTTTCATGAGGACAAATATGACTTTCAACATCAGATTTGAAGATAGGTTGTTTGTGAACACCATTGTGCCTATACTTGCTTCATATCCCATAGATCTTGATGTTCATGAGGTGAAGGAATACAAGACTCAGAGAATCATATTAGACAGGTTCAAAGACCACCTTATTCCACACTTGGTTGAGAAGAAGACAGCCAAAGAAATGTGGGATGCACTGAAAACTTTGTATGAGGAAAAGAATGAGAACCGGAAAATGGCTCTCTGGGACAAGCTCCATGGTTATAATATGGCCAAAGGAGATAGTGTGGCCACCTAACTCACCCAAGTTGTATAGGTGAAGGACGAGTTGGAAATTATTGGAGAATTCATTCTTGATCAGAGTTGGTGTGACTAGCCCTCAAATGCATCACCAAGGAGTGGGATGTTTTTGTGAAGTGTGTGGTGGGGAGAGAGAAGCTCCCTGACTAGAATAGATTGTGGGATGATTTCACACAGGAGGAGATCCAGAAGGGGTCTAAGGAAAAGGGAATGGATGGTGCAGACGAAAAGAATGTTTCTCTTGTGGTAAAGGGAAATGATAATAACAAGGACATGAGCAAGGTGATATTCTTTGCATGTCACAAGACTGGCCACTACGCTAGTCAATTTCCAAACAAGGAAAAGAAGAAGTTGAAACAAGAGGTGTCAACTTTAGCAGAGGTTGTATATTTTTCTAAGACATATGAGAAGCAGTTCTCTCTCATGATTGGTCCCATGGGTAGTGGGTGCCTAGCATTCGAGGACATTGTGTCGGGGTTTGTGGACAGTGGAGCTTCTTGGCACATGACTGGTTTGAGATCAGTTTTCCTCGATCTTACAGAGATAGACTCATATTGTAGAGTGAATTGTGGAGTCATCCCACAACTTGTAGTAAAGGGGGTTGGAAGGGTGAGATTCCAACTAGCATCAGGAGGTCTCCTGGAGTTTGTGGAGGTGTTATATATTCCAGATTTCACTGTTAATTTTCTCTCAGTGTCAGCTTTGGATGAGAGTGGATTTGGAGTTGTCTTCTACAGTGGACATATGTTTTTATATCCTTTGGGAGAAACTACTGACACAATAGTTATGATTCTTGTTAGGTATGAGGGCCTATACAGGTTGTTGTTTCGACCTGTGTTGGGGTCCATGGGATTTTTGGACTTAAATTCCATGTCAAAGAGTTGGCAGGTAGCATGGGAGAGAGAGTTGATATCGGGGACTCAATATTCTTCCAAGACTCTTAGAGGACTCAATAGGCATGAGTCGACACAGATGGATGCTCAGGAGAGTGTGCAGTCTCCTAGGATAATTTCTTCAGTTCATGGTACAACAGAGGTAGAAACAGAGGCTTCCAGTGCAGTGGGAGTAGTGGCTTATTGTTCAGAGGGAGTAGAGAATTCTACTACAGAGGGAGAATTTATGGCAGATGATAAGATGAAGACAGATTCTGGTGGTGATACCAAAAGTACCTCTCTCGCTAAGAGGGAGTGTTGAAATTTGGTAGCATGGAGGTACTTCTGCATTGGCAGCGCTCAACATGTGGAAGTGACCAAGCAAATTTTCTCCTAGTGAATTTATAATACATTTTTATAAAGTGATTTTATAAAGTAGGGTATTTTAATTTTTTTAATGTAAAGTGACTTTATGATGTTATGGGTCACTTTAATGACTTAAGTGACCTAAACGAATGATTAATTCATGATCGTTGATCTCATGAGGTAAATATCTCATATTGACCGTCAATCTCATTGGAAGACCAAGGGTTAGGGAAGTTACTTTTTAAATTTCATTAAAAGGAAGCTCATTAGGAGAAGGAGGGTGCACTTTTGAGGAGATTTTGAGGGAAGGTGAAGGGGAGACATCCCAAGAGGTTTTATTTTCTTGGAGGGAAATATTTTCAACAGCCATAAGTTGGCACGCATCCCTCGAAGGATTGGCACACACTTCTATACAATTTTAGCATTAGTGGAGTTCATATAGTATGGATTGGAGGAGGTCGTACATCATTTTTATGTTGGATTTGCAGCTACAACTAGCACAAAACTTATTGTTGAGTATTGGAAAAACTTTCTAGGTGTTTTACTGTTGTTAATCAATCCATACAATGAAGTACGAATCTATACTTTTTTGAGGCATGAAAACCAAGTTTATTTATGTTTTTAGTGACTATATAGTCCATGCAGTTTGTACTGGAATTCAATGGTTGATTTCAGTCTTTGTTACTAAGGAAATGTAAGTTGTTTTTTCTTATATAGGGTGATTGTACAAGGTTTTAATGTTGAATATAGATTGTTGATGTACTCATAATTTTTCCTTAAGCTGAATAAAGAAAGCATTCTATCTCCTCAAATTTGCCCATTTTTTGTGTTTTTTATTCAAGTGCTTATGCACAGATTTTTGTGCCAAATGAGGGTTATTGTCTGTTGTTCATAAATTATTTCCGTTGTTATTTTATTTTAGAACTTGTCTATGAGTTTTTATGTCCATAAATAACAGTTGTATGGATTTGTATCTTTATAGGAGGATGAAATCTAATTTAGTTTAAGTGGTATACTGAAATAAGATGTATTTCAACATGGTATCAGAGCAGGTGCTCTGAAGTTCAGTGGGTAGCTTTGGCACTTGGGACAACAAGTGATTTTCTTAAGCATTAGCTTGAAGAAAGGCAGAAAAGGTTATTTGTCAGGAGGACAAAGATGACTTCCACCATCATATTTGAAGATAGGTTGGAGGGGAACTCCAACTACCTGGAGTGGAAGGTTAGAATCAACAGTGTTCTCAAGGAAAATAAATTATGGTTGTTTGCGAAAACCATTGTGCCTATACTTGCTTCAGATCCCATAACTCTTGATGTTTATGAGGTGAAGGAATCCAAGACTCAGAGAATCATCATGGATGGGTTCAAATACCACCTTATTCCACACTTGGATGAGAAGAAGACAACCAAAGAAATGTGGGATGGACTGAAAATTCTATATGAGGCAAAGAACGAGAACCGGAAAATGGCTCTCTGGGACAAGCTCCATGGTGCTAGGATGGCCAAAGGAGATAGTGTGGCCACCTAACTCACCTGAGTTGCAAAAGTAAATGACGATTTGGAAGCTATTGGAGAAGTCATTCATGACTCAGAGTTGGTTTGCATATCCCTCAAAGGCTTCACCAAGGAGTGAGAGGTTTTTGTGAAGTTTGTGGTGGGGAGAGAGAAGCTCCCTAACTAGAGCCGATTGTGGGATGTTTTTACATAGGAGGACATCTAGAAGGGGTCTAAGGAAAAGGAAATGGATGGTGCAAATGACAAGAACATTTCTCTTGTGGTAAAGGGAAATGATAATAAGAAGTAAATGAGAAAGGTGAGATGCTTTTCATGTCACAAGACTAGCCACTACGCTAATCAATGTCTGAACAAGGAGAATAAGAAGTTGAAAACAGAGGTGTCATCTTTAGAAGAGGTTGTAGATTTTGCTAAGAGATATGAGAAGCAGTTCTCTCTCATGACTGGTCCCGTGGGTAGTGGGTGCCTAGCGTTTGAGGACATTGAGTCGTGGTTTGTGGAAAGTGGATCTTCTCGGCACATGACTGGGTTGAGGTCATTTTTAATTGATATTACAGAGACAGACTCAAACTGAAGAGAGAATTGTGGATTTGGCCCATAACTTGCAATAAAGGGGGTTGGAAGGGTGATATTTCAACTAGATTCAGGAGGTATTCTTGAGGTTTCCAAGGTGTTATATAGTCCAGAGTTGACTGTTAATTTTCTCTCAATGGAAGCTTTGGATGAGAGTGGATTTGGATTTGTCTTCTATAATGGACATGTATTTTTATATCATGTGGGAGAAATTACTAGCATAACAAATATGCTCGGTGTCAGGTATGAGGGCCTGTACAGGTTATTGGGTCGACATATGTTGCGGTCCAGTGGATTTCTAGACTCAAATTCTCTGTCGGAGAGTTGGCAGGTATCATGGGAGAGAGAGTTGATATTAGGGACAAAGTATTATTCTAATACTCTTAGAGGACTCATCATGCATGATTCGACATAGATGGATGCTCATGAGAGTGTGCAGTCTCCTAGAAGCATGTATTCATTTCATGGTACAACAGAGGTAGCAGCAGAGGCATCCAATGTAGTGGGAGTAGTGGCTTCTTTTTTAGAGGGAGCATAGACTTCTAGTATGGAGGGAGACGTTATAGCAATTGATGAGATGGAGATAGATTCTAGTGGTGATACCAGAAGTAACTCTCTCTCTAAGAGGGAGTGTTGAAATTTGGTATCTTGGAGGTACTTTTGCATTGGCAGCGCTCAGCATGCGGACGTGTCAAGCAAATTTTCTCCTAGTGACTTTATAATACGCTTTTATAAAGTGATTTTATAAAGGTGGGTCTTTTAATTTTTTTAATGTAAAAGTGACTTTATGATGTTATGGGTCAGTTTAATGACTTAAGTGACCTAAACAAATGATTAATTCATGATCTTTGATCTAATGAGGGAAAGATCTAATCTTGACCGTCAATCTCATTGGAAGACCAAGGGTTAGGGAAGTTACATTTTAAATTTCATTAAAAGGAAGCTCATTAGGAGAAGGAGGGAACACTTTTGAGGAGAGTTTGAGGGAAGGTGAAGGGGCATGTATCCCAATAAGGTTTATTTTATTGGAGGGAAATCGTTTCAGTAGCCATAAGTTGGAACGCATACCTACGAGGATTGGCACACACTTCTATACAGTTTCAGCATTTGTAATGATCCTAAACCAAATTCTTTCTTGGAATCACTAATACTACTAATTTATTGAGTTATTAAGTGCATACAAGATTCATCAACACATGGATATCACAATATATTCAAGATGTAGAAGCACAAGCAAAGATCTGACCTTTTTATTATGAGCATTGTAAGATCAATACAGTAGATGGCCGATCTGGCATAAACCTCAAATGGTCGTGCAAGAAATAGATATGAGTTGCTACAAAATGCTCCCGACAATACAAAATAAGCCTCCCAAGGCTGGATATACAATGAAGACTAAATCAAGCAGATCTGAGCCGCACTAATGCTCAACCTGCAAGATGGAAAGTGCCACATCCTGCTACAATGTTGAAGCCGTGAATAATTATGTCCTGCTACCAAAAGTGTCCAATCATCCCAAGAAATATTCCAAATGATAGATCGGGCAACTGTAAGGAAAACCCAGATGTCCAAATTCTCAAATCCACTCTCAAACCTCGTAGATCTGAATTCTTCACTGAATGGTGTGCCCCACTGGATGACTGAAACCCTAGTTGGTTCGGCCCTGATGAAGGAGGCCTCCAAATGCTCTGAAACTCTCCAAGAATATAGATCGGTCTATGAGAATCCCGTGGGAGAATTTTCGGGCTTAGATATCAAGAAGATCTCCCAAGATCTGAGTTTTACTGAATCACAGGATGTCCCATATGGCTCCACGACGTCCCAATCTGCATAAAAATATAGAATGATGATAACCCTCTAGAAAATCCCTCAAATTGATGGTCCTTCCCCTGCAAAAAAAACCCAACTGTCGGAATGGCCCTAGGCCCTCAGGATAAGATGGATCGAACCTCCCTCGATAAACTGGCCCTGAGACTAGAATGGTGTGGAGGAGTCTTTCATCCCGAAGA
>SNQJ01S0097691.1:17074-31346 GCA_010110895.2 Picea sitchensis | reverse complement strand
GTCCAAATTCCCAAATCCACTCTCAAACCCCGTAGATCTGAATTCTTCACTGAATGGTGTGCCCCACTGGATGACTGAAACCCTAGCTGGTTCGGCCCTGATGAAGGAGGCCTCCAAATGCTCTGAAACTCTCCAAGAATATATATCGGGCTATGAGAATCCCGTGGGAGAATTTTTGGGCTCAGATCTCAAGCAGATCTCCCTAGATCTGAGTTTTAATGAATCACAGGACGTCCCCTATGGCTCCACGACGTCCCAATATACAGACAAATATAGAATGATGATAACCCTCTAGAAAATACCTCAAACTGATGGTCCTACCCCTGCAAACAAAACCCAACTGTCGGAATGGCCCTAGGCCCTCAGGATAATCTGGATCGAACCTCCCTCGATAAACTGGCCCTGAGGCTAGAATGGTGTGGAGGAGTCTTTCATCCCCGAGACCAAGTTGTGGAACAAGGTGAGTGGATATTTCACCATTGAGTTTCTCCCAAGGGTTTGTACAGCAAAACTCCCAAACTGAATGCTCAAGAGCAATAGCAAATGCTAATCCAAAACCAGAATGCCTAATAGGTGCACCCCAACCTCTTACTTATACTTTTCCTTCTAATTCTTTGTTGAGTTGGGTTAACTCCCAGGGTTAATCTTCTATTCTTCTGTTGAGTTATCTTTTACTCCTTTTCTTTTCCTTTCTTAAGTCAACTTAAAAATATAACTTTTAACTTCTTGACTTTCTCCCCCCTTCAGTGTGAGACTATGATCTAGTGGGGGTGCCCAGGCCACTGAGTCTCCTCATTACCTCTCTAAGAGGTGGGGGACATTACAGCATTAGTGGAAGTCGTACAGTACATATTGGAGGAGGTCGTACATAATTTTTATGTTGGCTTTGCAGTTACAACTAACACAAAAAAAAATTGTTGAGTATTGGAACAAATTTCTAGGTGTTTTATTGCTGCTAATCAATCCATACAGTGAGGTACGGATCTGTTCTTTTTTGGGCATGAAAACCAAGTTTATTTTTATTTTTAGTGACTGTACAGTCTATATAGTTTGTACTGGAATTCAATGGTTGATTTCAGACTGTGTTGCTAAGGAAATGTAAGTTGTTTTTGCTCAGATAGGGTGATTGTATAGGGTTTTAATGTTGAATATAGATTGTTGATGTACTCATAAGTTTTCCTTAAGATGAATAAAGAAAGCATTCTTTCTCCTCAAATATGTCCATTTTCTTTTTTTTTTTCTTCAAGTGCTTATACACATATTTTTGTGCCAAATGAGGGTTATTATCTATTGTTCATAAATTATTTCCGCTGCTATTTTATTTCAGAACTTGTCTATGAGTATTTATGTCCATAAAGAACAGTTGTATGGTTGTTGTATATTTATAGGAGGCTGAAATATAATTTAGTCTAAGTGGTATATTGAAATAAGATGTATTTCAACATTACAAACATCTGGCATTGTTCACATGCTCTAACCTAGTAAAACACATCAGAAAATATCATATGCCAGTAATATCTTGTCCTCAAGATTTTGAAAGTTGTGGATTTCCAATGGTGATGTCCTCCACAAATCTTTTTGTATAAATCAATAAGAACCTATTTTGATTCTTCCCCATCAACACATATCAATAAAAATCCATTAGGGTATCTCCAAAACATGACCTGATTAATTATGTAATATTTCATAGCTTTGAGTTTCAAGGATCTAACCTTGGACTTATCAAAATCGGGAGGAGGTTGAAGATTTTGCAAAAAGTGAAAAATATATTTATACCAGGATGAAGAAATATATTTTCCAATTACCTATAAGCTCATTCCTTCATCTTGTGAAATGAAACCATCTGATTTACTAAAATGTAATGCAACCCAAGAGATTTATAATTTGAGTCAACAAGTAGCTTTGCAAGGACCCCGTCCTTTAATAAGATTAGTAGGTTTTATGATCAAATCATATTCCAAAAATTTGGCTATCCATCTTCCCCTTTTTCCTTCACTATTTGGTTTTACAAGTGCCTCTTTCACACCACTGTTAGGGACATAAGCCATTATATTAGAATGAAAAACATAAACCCTGAAGGATTTCAATGCCTTAACTAAGGCATAATCTTGTTTTTCCATGTTGTCATACTTCAGTTATGCATCTCTAAGAGTCGTGTTGAAGAAAGAAATAGGTTTTTCATACCCTTTGTCATTCCTCTGCAACAAAATAGCAGCAACAGTATCTTCAGATGAAAATGAAAAAACCAAAAATTCTTTAGAGTAATATGGACTAATAAGGACATGAGCTTCAATTAGAGAGTGTTTCATATTTTCAAAGGAATATTTTTATTCTGGTGTCTAATTAATTTCTGCATCTTTTTTCAGCATATTGGTAATGAGCTTGATGATTTCAGCAAAATTGGGTATGAACCTCCTAAAAAAATTAATTCTACCTATAAAGGATTGTACAACATTTTTGTTTCTTGGAATGCCAATCTTCTTAATGGCCTCCACCCTCTTAGGATCTATATTGATTCCTCCTGCAGACAAAATATATGGCCTAGGATCTTTCCTTCATGCATAGCAAAGTGATATTTATTTAGGTTTAAAGATATGCCATACTTTCTGCCCTTTTTAAATGTATGTTTGAGGTGATGCAAGTGTTCATCATCATATTTCGAGAAAATAGTGATGTCATCTAGATAGTTGACCATAAATTTGTCTTTTTCTCCTACAATCACACTGTCCATGTCCCTCTGAAAAGTGTGCCCTGCGTTCATCAAACCAAAGGGCATCTTGTCATACATGAAAGTGCCCCAAGGAGTAGTGAAAGAAGTCTTATTTTTATCTTCTTCAAAAACTAATATCTGATTATATCCAAGGTATCCATCCATCCTGGAAATTCTTTAATCACCCACTACTTTCTATAGAATATGATCCATATTGGGTAATGGATAATTGTCCTTCAATGAACACCTATTCAGATTTCTAAAATCCATGCATAACCTTATTTCACTATTTTTCTTCCTAACTAGCACCAGATTTCCCACCCACTCTGAATATCTCGAAGGTGCTATAATCTTAGAATCTAGCAGTATTTCAATTCCTTTTCAATAATAGGCATCAAAATAGGATTGAATTGTCTCATTTTTTGCCTAAAAAGTTTAGAACCCATTTTTAGAGGAATTTTATGTTGAATTACTTATGTATCAAAAATATTAAGGTCTGCATATGACTAAGAAAAAACATCAAAAAAATATTTCATTATATTTACATACAAGTTCTTCTGACAATGCTTTCAATAGTTTTATATAATTTGGATTTGCATCAGTCCCAATATTGTAAACAACAACCTCTTTTTCTTAACTCTGAATTGAATATTTTTTGGAAACATCATTTTTTTCAAATATCCTTTCTAGTGGAACCAAATATTTTGGAAGGTGATTTGTCTTTAATTCCATAATTTTATTCCCTGCTACCTTATTCTAAAAAGGAACATTTGATTGAATTTTTTTCTTATCATTTTCATTCTCTTGGTCAATAGAATTTGCATAATTCATCAATAGTTTCTAGAAATATTTTCAGTTCCTGGTCATCACTGAAAACTTTCCAATGTTTGATGTTATATAGGATTGAAGTCATATGTTTTACTTCAATTTCATATCTCATATTGGAACATAATGGATTCTTGAAATCACTAGCTACTAATGCTAGTGAATATGTTTGTTGATTCAAATTTCTCTAAACAAATGTGATGTCAAAAGACAAATAAGTTTTCAACAAAGTCCCATACCTAATTCATGTATTGCTTCAGTATTGGCTACTTTTCCTGATAAATATTCTTGACTTGATGGATGACTAAATCAGAATCTCCAAAAACTGCTAATTTGTGCTAATTTGTCAATCCCCATATATTTTGCATCTTTTAATCCCAACAGTAAAGCCTCGTATTATGCAATGGTATTGGTAGTATCAAATTATAATTTATAAGACAAAGGTATGACTTATTTGACATGATAAATGAATACAATCCCAACACCAGATCCCTCGTTTGAACATGAACCATCAAAAAACATCTTCCAGACTAAGTTTTCAATACCTTTCTTTTACTTACCAACAGGTTTGTTAATTGGTGATTCTAGAATATCATCACTGATATGGAAAATTGTTGAGCCAATTTCATTGTCTACTGCATAGATAGGATGATTTCCTGGATTTTCTTGATCACTTACAATATAAGAAATTCTAACTTCCCTATATAATTTTCATTGTTCTCCCCCAAAAATAGGTATGGTGGCATATGTCATATCCATTTGCAAAGATCCACCCACCTTTTTATCCCAAGACCTAGAAAACACCATCCCAAATTTAGGTCTTATATCAACCACTACAATGTCCATAACAACACTCTTCATAGGCAGCCGAGATAAAGTTACAACCAAATATTTGATAACTCCTAGACACTTTACTTTTTTAGAGTCAAAAGAATAGAGATATTGGTAGGCGTTTTTGATATCTAACCCTAACTCATCCATAACCACCTTCGGAATAACATTGTGTGAAGCTCTCGAGTCCATGAGACAGTTATGCATAATTGTATCATGAATGTTCAGGGATACATAAAATGGAGGTGAAGAATCATATCCATTCTCAATATGCAGGCCAATTGTTAAAGCAGTGTTTTCATCTTGCAAATTTACAGTCTTTAAAGAGATAACATGTGATGGAGACCTATCCGAAGAGATAACAAGTGCAGGGGATTTCACAACATTCAAAATAAAATGTTTAAAAGGTTCATTCTTCATCATCTCCACCAAAGGTACAGGAATTTTAATTCTAATGATCTCATGCTCCAGATTAAAAGGATATAACTATATTTTTGTTTATTTTATCTCTGAAGCACCTTCCTTGATAGGTTGTTGATGTTGATCTCATTTTTTTGGCCCTTGCTTGGCTAGAGTATTTGTCTTCTTAATATGAGTTTGATCATTAGTCTTCGACCCACTTTTTTTAGACCTTAAATTGTATTTATTTTGTGGCTCATTCTAAAAAATTACCTCTTCTTGATCATCAAACTTATTTGATATCAGAGAATCCCCATATTCTTGTTGAGTCAAGTGACTGGTAAGAAGGTCAATTCCATCTAAATTGGAAATAGAATTTTCTTCAACATCATCACTTTCTTCTGTATCTTCAACTACATTATTCTAGAAAGGGGGGAAGATCCTTTGGTCCTCTTGATTCCTTCTCTCTCTCTGCATAATCTAAGGGGCATTAAGTGGTTTTCTAAACTAATTAGGGTTTCTATTCCCACCTTCTTGAACATGTCTGTTTGGATTCTTAGCCTCTAATTTTAGTCTGGAAATCTCTCATGTCATATTTTTCAACATATTAGCCATCTAAACAATCTTTGGATCTGATGTTGCTAGATGAGAGGAATATGGAACATCTTCTTTATTCTTCTTTTTATCTTTGTCGGATCTTGTTTTTAATCTTTATGCTGCCAAAATATTTGATTCCAGTTCAATGGTTGCCTCCTGCATCAAACTCAATGTAGCAGATCTTCTTTCTCTTAACAAAAGAGAAAATTTAGCATCAAAGGCATTAGAAAAGGTAATTTTTGCATAATTTTATGTAGGTTTGATTTCATCAGGAATTTTACTATGCATTTTATTAAATCTTTTGGTAAAATCTGAAACAGACACACCATTTTTTTCTTTTCAAATCCCCAAATTAAGTAATATAGTAAAAGTAATCATTTTTGTCTCCCCGTTGTTTTAGAAAAGTGTCATCTAATGCATCAATATCCACAATATAATTGTAAGGGATACCTCTGAACCACTTCCTTACCACCCCATCCAAACTCTGTGCAAATAGTCTCATCCAAAAATCTAGGTTTAACATTAAAAAATTTTGCAAAGCTATAAAAACATACCAAATGTTCTTCAACAATGACATCTCCCTCTCCATTAAATCTAGGAAGATATTTCATGTAATCTCCAGCTGGGAAAGCATATAAGGCTTGAGGCAACACCAGGTGTTCATATCTAGCAGCAATGATAGCATCCATCCTATTAACAACTATGGTGTGAACAACTGGAATAGGAGATTTAGGAGGAGAAGATGGTTGTGAAGTATGATGTAAAGGTGGAGTATGAACTTTAGGAGGTGATGAAGAAAGAGAATAGGTCTTTGTAGGCTTTCTGAATCCTTCAATAGCAAGAATATTATTAAAAACTTGAATCTTAGGTTTATCTCTCTCAAAAGTGTTGGGTTGAAGAGTAGATGAGGCTCGGATCTATTCAATTTATTCCTTTGAATACTTAGGAAATTATTTAATAGGTCTTCCCAGAAAATTCAATTATTCATCAATTTCATCTTTAATGAGATAAGAGAATGGATTTTATTCCTCAACTATATGTTCTCGTAATTGATGAGCTACATGTTCTTACAAAGAAATATTTTCAGGATTGACCTTTTCTTCAACTCTCTTTGAAGGAATATGTTGTTCTTTAATAATGGGAACTAACTTTTCTGCAAAAATAGTAATGGAGTTTTTAGGAGCAGAAATAATCTCTTCACATGAGGACTTAACTTTAGAAGATAAATATTGGCCTTTGGTATCTTTTCATCTTCTTAATATTTTTCATGGATTGGATATGGATGGAGTTGGCTTAGGATCTGGGTTGGCTCTAGTCACTTTCCTTCTTGAAGTTAAATATGATACTAAGGCTTTGGTAGGCTCGGACTTCAGTCCTTTCACTTCTCTTTTAGGAGACAAAACTTCTGCAATGGAGTCACTGGGTAAAACATATGCAGTCTAATTCAGTGTCTAACTCTTTTCCACCATCAAGAACTATCCCTTCTCAATGTTGTTATTCCCAATTAAATATATCTTCGTTCCTCTGTTCTTGTCAATAGCGCCAAAATATGTTAGTCCCTAAAATTATCCTTGACTTCTAAGGGAAAGCTAGGGCACCTCAATTATTGCAATGGTTTATCAAATTGAATTTTTTAGGTTGGTTTATGGATAATGTAGTGGGTAATTTGAACAACATATGATGTTGGTTACACTTTTAGATCAGGTTTCTAAAACACTCATCTTATTCAATGACGCTCATTCTGATAAATTAGGTAAAATGGAGATAAAATGGACGAAATTGCAAGTTTCACAATTTGTTCAGTTACAGAGAAGACTCTTGATCCCAAATATCATTTAGAAACAAGAAGTAAATACTTAAACACAAATCATGTAACAGGTGAGTAAACAACAAAATCTTTGACTGAAATTAAACATGAACAAGATAAATCACATGTTTTTCAAAAAGATTCAATGCATTCAAATAATTCAGAAGAAATAACACAAGACTAAGATAGCCTAACCATCAAAATGTTTTTTCCATTGAGTAGAAAATGTAGTATATCCCAGGCATTACAATCTAGGTCAAAATGTTCCTTTAGCACCACAAAACTTGAACCCTTTACTATGTCAACTAATTTCCTCTTTATACACAGTGTTGGTTTCATCAGATCCTAAATTATAGATACAATTTTGAATGAGACCTGATATCTGGCTAATAAATAATGATTATATTCCATTTCATTCATTGTTTTTCAATAAAAATCTAGATCTTAGGAAAAAGACATCGAACCTAGGACCAAATCATACTTCTAAAGATATCCTTGACCTACCAAATAGGATCTATAGTAATTTATCCAAAGTAGATGTGTTGGAAAATTTATCTTTGAACTCGCATAAGGTATTTGACATAAAACGTTCTTGCAAAAATTTCCTTCAACTTCTCGAACTTCTTCACCATCTTTTCAAAGGAGAGCTACTAAAAATTTCATTTCTTGCGGTATGAGTTCAAAAAATAAGACAACCTATATACTCACATGAACTGGGAAAATTTTCATCTTGAGCAGAAGATTGACCATTAGGTTTTTCCTATTTCATCTTAGTCTTAAGCACCACATTGCTCCAGTATAATTTGACGTTCATTTTTCTAACCTTCTTTAACAACTCACAATGTGATTTGTGTTTTTCTTTCAGCTTTTGGATTTTTTCTTGCAACCTAGCATTTCATATTTCCAGTGTTCTTTTCTCCTACTCCAATCCTTAATGACCACCTGAAACTCTTGAATCCCCTGTTATGTTGGTTTATCCTTTGTTTCTAGCATGTCTTCACCTTGATTTTCTTCAGATGCAGGTCTATTTAGATCAATTGATTATTTAGGTTTATTTCCATTTTTTTCATATTTATGCTCTTTTGAGTATGTCTATTCAATTATTTCCTCTTTCAATTCTTTAATTGGGTTATATTTTATTTATTCATACAAATATGATAGCTATTGTATCTCAGGACTGTAGGTTAGATCATGTTTTCTTCCTTCATCAGATTGAGAGGATTCAATCTCAAACAGTGGTTGCTTCTTTTTTCCCCTCTTGGTTGTCCTTGTTTGTTTCTTTCTTACAGATCTAGAGACTAAATTTCCCTTCTTAGGAGTCTATTCTGGACTATCATCCTCCAAGATAATCATATTATATTCCTTTAGAGAGGGTTTGAATAAGGCTTTAGACATAAGCCTGATTTTATTGGTAGGTCGAGTTTTAAGTCTATAAGGGAAGCTTCCAAGTTGTTTACCCTTCTTCTTCTTGCTCTTTCTTTCCTTTGGAAGTTCCTTTATTGGTACATCATGAGCTTCTATTTCAGGTTCATATTTCTCTTTTTTTTTATTCTTGTATCCTCTATCTTGTCATCCTTTCAGTGTAAACCTTATCACATATTACAAAACCCTGTTTTAAAATAGAGGAATCGGGTTCTTGATTGATTTCTTTATCCTTCTGTAAATTGATCTTTCTCTTGCTCAATATGGTTTTTCTTCCAATAGGAATAGCTTCCTCTCATTCTTTTTCTTCACTCCTTGATGCACTTCCCACTTCCTTTGAAATTCTAGTTTTGTTGTTAGGAGTTTTTTCTGGTGTTTTTATAACCTCCTCCTCAAACCCTAATGAAGATAGTAATTGTTTCCAAGAGACATGAACTTCATTTAATGCATACATCACCAATATTTTAATTATACCTTGATTAAAAAATATTGTTTTCACGATCATTAGGTTTGAAGTACATTTGAAAAATGATTTCTCATTTTCTACTAAATAGCACTATTATGGTAGAGAATTTGTTTTGTATTTCATACCTAGGTAAATGCCTTGATTTTTCCAAAAGGAAGAAATCATTGTGATGTGACATATCCTTTTCCATGTGAAATTTTGAACTATCCTAAATAAGTAAATGAAAACGTATTTAAAAAAAATCAAAACACACCCACAAGAGAGATGTATAAATTATAAAAAGGAGCAACCAACCAAAATAAATAGGGTCAGGACAGGTTGATTTTTATGGAATAGGAAACAAATCAAGGATAAAAGGTGGTAGTATGTCTAGGGACTAATAGGTGGTTGCCTTGGTATTTTCCCCAATGTCTCAGTCATCATGGGATCCTTAGGAGATGGTTTTCATTGAAAATTATTTCAGAAGAATGGTGGCTTTGTCCCCTTCATCCTTTGTTCCATATTTCTCTTCTTCTTGTCTTCCCATGCCTTTTGGAATTTGTTTCTTCCTATATGTTGATCATAAAGGAATTTATATCTCCTTATGGTCTCTTGTAGTGTCTTGGGATCATCATATTGTATCTTATTGTTGATAAATGATGGCATCCCACTCAGATACCTATGAATCTTAACTTGTTCATCCTTGATGAAAGAAACATATTTTAGTAGCTCTAATAATATTCTTTCATACTCATGTATGGTCATACTGCCAAGCTTGAGTTCAAAGAACTCCTTCATATTCTTATCATAGTATTTTTTTGTTTGAGTACTTCTTTTGAAAATACCTTTTGAATTTTCTCCAAGTAACTTTTTTCTCATCAATGTGTTGCACTTGCAGAAACTGATCCCACCACATTGATGATTTTCCTTTGAGTTGATATATGGAAATTCTTCCTTCTTCTTGTGAAGAGTAATTATGAAAATGAAAATAATTTCTCATTCCCAACAACCAGGTCTCAGCATCCTCATCCTTCTTTTATTCACCATCAAATGTAGGTTGTTTTATTTTATTCATTTCTCTTTGTAGCGCATCCACTCCAAACTTCTTTTTATTCTTCCTGACAGGGGATGGACTTGAACTACTGTGTGTTCTCCTAGTTGAATTCCTTGAGAGTGATGGTGATACATGATAATACTTTTGGTTCTTCTCCTCTTATCATTAGACCAGAGACTCCCTGATTTTCTTGACTCAATCTCCTTATCCATCTTCTTTTCTATTTTATCCAAGCTCTGCATTGACTTGATGTTAAAGCCCTCTTGTTTTTCCTTGGATTTCATAAGATTCTTGTTATCATATTTATAAATTTGGAAATGATTTTGCAAAATTTTTATGGTCTCCACCAATTTCATTCTCTCTTCCTTTCCCTCTTCTCCATGCCCATTGGGTTCTATTACTGCAACATCCACACCCATGCCAACTATTATTCCTTCATCTTCATAATTGTAAGTTCCTTGGGCATCATCCATGTCTTGGTTTACTAATATTTTTGTTGAATTATGCTTACGTCGATTTATGTTCTTGGTTCTTAAAAATTTGTATGCAATAGGATTTGTACGGCTACAAGAATTTAAAAAATTCATCATTTTACAAAACTTCTTGTTCTTCATAATTTTATCAGAAATAATTTATTATGATTTCTTGTGAATTTTTAATATCTTTTTTTATATATATTCTTGAGTGAATACATGGACTCCATTTTCCATCAATCCAGATGACTAATTCTTGTGTCCCCCCTTCAAAATATTTGAGTAGGAAGACTATTAATGGCATTACAGGGAAGAGAATTTGTTTAGCTCGAGCATCCTAGCTTCGATGCTCAACCATTGTCTGATTATATTTGAATTAGATATTGACCATTAAAATATTTCATCGTGGGTCTAAAGTATTTATTTCTTCCCTTCAAACTTTCGCGGTATACAAAATGCAATCTCATGTTCCACCGCCCTTAACTTTCTCCCATACTTAGAATTTTTTCTTATTTCATTCATATTATAACTTATGCCTCCTCCAAAAGGCACCGTGGTGTTCCACCGTATCCATTATGAACCTATACTTCGTCATTTTCTCTAAGATCACATCGCAGGGTCATGGTCATTTTCTTATTCTTCATCACCTTTTTGATATCCATCACACCCATGAAGTCTTGACGCTTATTCAAATTTTGAAATTTCACCGCGGGTTTAGGTGATCCCATATTTATTTTAATCTTAGAACTATATCCACCCGTCCGCCCGAAAAATCATTATGACTTAGTCGATTTTCCACTTCTTATAATGGTTTCGTGGGTCCATGGGTATATCATACCCTCGATTCTCTCTGCCCTCTACGATAGATAAAAACTTAGACAAATTCCAAGATCTTACCGCGTTTTGTGGGATTGACAGTTGGCCTCCTACCTGGCTCCACATCACCTTCAAACTATACTCACATCCAAGATGTGTCTACCACTGTGAAAGTACACATATTTATTTTACCACATCAGTTTTCACATGGCCTCCATGTCATGTTGATGTCATCGTACAGGAAAAATACCCAAATATTTTTAATTTTGCTTACTTCGAAAATCACCCAAATTCAAAATTTATATCTCGAATAGCCATTTAAATTTGGAGATTTTAATTCTTGGTTCATTTCTTGCATTACTCGTGAATTCTCCAAGAATTTCCACCACATAATTGGGGACTTTTGCCCAATTTTTCTTCAATTTTTTCATAGGCTCCATGGGCTCTCTGTGACTTCAACTTTCGGCCATCTACAGGACCAAATATGTGTAATTAAAGACTAAAATTTGCTTATACTTAATTCATGGGATTAGTTCTTCCAAATTATTTGCAAAATTCATTTAATTTCACTGCAATAATTTTATTGAACAGTTTGCATACATCTTCGGACATTCTTTCAAAAAGTTTTTATGTATAGTTTGTAAATCACAGTTCTGCCCTCTATTAATTGGCCCATGCAGGCTCAATGTTGCAAATTGGGCTTTGACACCACTTTGTAATGTTTCCATCCACCCATGTTGGGCTAGGCTACACAAAACTCTTCCAATTACAGCTCTGATGCCACTTTGTAACATCCCCAACCACCCAGGGTAGGCCACGCCACACAAACAAAAAATGAATTATGATACCATTTGAGTAACTAATATACTTCTGCAATTGCTCAGATTAATGTGGTTAACAACATCTATATACAATTAAAACATATACAGAAAAACCCATAAGAATAATTGAATAAATATTAACATAACACATAAATTAACACACATTAAACATTTATCTTTAGTAAAAAGAACACCAACTGCATACATACCTTCCACGTTCTTCCCAACCTTAGACCACACTGCTCATAAACTCTCAGCAGTGGGTCACCCCTGAGACGGGGCTAAATTCCACCTGGGTAAAGGGTTTCTAACTAGGCTAAGGTCTCCTTAACCGCATACAAACTCAAAAATAAGTTCCAACTCAAACTAACATCCTACAGTCCCTCATTCCCCACTTGCATGTCCCACCCCAGGAAGTGTGCCCCATATTTGATCAATAGTCCTTCGGCTGCCCCACTTTCCTTCTGGAGCTTCAGCAACAGGGCAGAGAGGAAGTCTCAGATCCATGTAGATGCAGTTTGGCACCTTGGGAAATCAATTCCTAGAAGTTCTCTCACCTGGAGAGAATTCTCATGGGCCTGAAAACCCGCTTCTTCAGTGTTCTACGGGCTTGACAACCCATTTCTTCAATGTCCTACAGGCCTAACAACCTGTGTTATGAATATAATATATAATAATAAATATAAATATATTATAATAGTTAATGAATAATTAATGAAGAGACACCTTCCCAATGAAAGGACGCATATCCTCATGGAAGGGCACCCCTGTGTGGGTATATAAGGCCCTCATTGTATCTCAGCATCTCATATTCATATCCATTATTTAATATATTATCCTTTATTGATTATAACCTATTGTCTTACCTAGTATCAGAGCTTCGTCTCGATCCAAATTTTGGCCACAAAATAGAGTTTCTCTAAAATCAGGTCTTTGAACTCATATTGGCCATTGGCCATTTATAAATCAAATATTCTACACATTTCATTGAAAGTAAAAAAAACATTCTCCTCAAAATAAAAATTAAAAAATAAGAGGAGAAGAAAAAAACAAAAGAAAAGGTTTTCTTAAGTTGCATGTGAAAAAGTATAAGTGCACACCAAGAAGTTTGAAGGAAATATTCCATATTTGACATAAGTTAAGTTAATTTTCATTTAAAAAGTGAGAAAAGTAATTTAAAAGAAAAAGTTTCAAAGAAGAGGAAACGTGAATATTTTATTTTACCTTTGGAGATTTACCATCCCATGGTTTTGGAAAACCATTGGCCCATGGTATTCCATACCATATATAATATATATGTGTGTGTGTATTTACCTCTAAATAAGTATTTCACAAAACTTAAGGTCGCGTTTTTTAATCCCTAGCCACCGCTAACAAATAGTCAAGAATATAAAAGGAGTATTTAAAGTCTCCTAAGATATTTAAAATTTTTAATTGGTGAAGTATTTATAAGTAGAAAAGTAAAAGGATTTTAAGAATATTAAAAGGGAAAGTGATAAAGTTTAAAGAGTTATTATTAAATTATGTTTAAGGATCTTCTGCATTTAGTACATTTAAGAATTTACTTACTTTCGAAGAAGTACTAAGTGAACTGTGACAACTATAAATAATCCTACATTTTTGGCAAAATGTCCATTTTGTGCAATGGTGTTTAATTTTCAAGAATCCTTTAGAAATCAAAATTTTAAATGGACAAATTGTCGAAAACCATTTATTCTAATAGAATATCAAAATGACTACAATAAATTGGAAGACGAACTAGAATATTATAAAGAGACCAATAGAAATTTACAAAATGAAGTTGTCATGGAGAAACTTAAGAATAAATTGTATTATTTCCAAGAAAAACATAATGAGGAGTTGCATGCACAAATTAAAGACAGAGAAAAAAAATATGGCAAGACCTTATTAGAACAAAATCAAGAAATCTATGTTAAGCCCTAATATTGGTTCATTACCCCTTAATTGGGGAATATTATATTAGTAATGTTATTTTATTTATGTCAGCTTTAGGCCATTAGTTGTAATTATACCTCCTAGTCTCCTATATATACCAAGGAGACATTTTCATT
>SNQJ01S0097691.1:0-11571 GCA_010110895.2 Picea sitchensis | reverse complement strand
GAGGTTCCCCCCTTGAAGAGGCTTATTATCTGAAATTATCTCTTTTTCAAGGCATTGAGTACTTTTTCTGAGGTTTTTCTATGCTATATTGATATTTGGTTCTTAACAATCTCCCGCCTAAAAGATCAAAATCAGAAGTTAGAACAAGATAATCAAAATCTTATTAAGAAATTATCAGAGAAAGATGAAGAGAATTATCATTTAAAAATCCATAATCAAAGTTTACTCACCCAGATTAAGATGATAAAGAGTGATAACAAGACTGTAGAGGACAAGTTAGAACAACTTATCAATTTAAGGAATCATTGGTAGATAAGGAGACAATGGTTGAACTTATGGAATTACAGAAGTCTTCAAATAGAAAAAACTTGATGGTGGAAAAAGCAATTAATACAGACCCAATCAACCTTACAACACAAAATGATTCAGTTGATGTAAAGAGGTCTTCACATGTTGAAGTAGAAACAAGCCATTGCTATGAAGAAGACTCAATTCCAATTGTTAATAAAGAAGAAGCTACAAGTACATGAAGTAAATATCATGTTGCAAGGATGCCTTATAGACATCCTAATCACAAAAATTGATACTTCAACCAATCAATGTATCCACAGAAACAAATGACAAATATGTCAAAAATTATTACCTCCATTACAAATGATGCCCAAGGTAGAAGTTATCATGGGAGTCAAAATACATCAAATTGTCTACAAGAACCCCATAAAAGCCCCATTGTGCAAAACATCGATTTAAGGTGGGCAGATTCCTTTATAATTTGATAGTTCTACATAGCACTTAGAATATCCCATAGTTTCAAGTCCTCAATGATCACTAATTCAGGAACAAAGAATAAGGAGACAATATTACAAGCCAGAGGGAGAGATAAGTATTCCATAAGTATGCTTTAAGGAAAAATCATTTTTAAGGGGAAGTAAATGTTATGAACATAATATATAATAATAAATATAAATACATTATAATAGTTAATGAATAGTTAATGAAGATACACCTTCCCAATGAAGGGTCACATCTCCTCATGGAAGGGCACCCCTACGTCGGTATATAAGGCCCTCATTCTCATTGTATATCATCATCTCATATTCATATAAATTATTTAATATATTATCCTTTATGGATTATAACCTGTTGTCTTACCTACATTGGGTATGTACCTGGTGAACCGGCTTGGTTCACCATAACTCGCCTCTTTAGTCCAACTCCAAATATAACCAAGGTCGTGGTACATGTATAGGTATAGTACCAGCAACATGAAGATACAAATAACCGTAGCATGGAGGTAGTGAGGTGTGAATAATGATGGAAAGATGATCAAAGGAACTAAATTTCCCCAATTATATTTCATGTTCCCAACTTGACACTTGTCATATTGGGAATTAGCTTGGTTCCACATGGATACCCTCACAAGGTGATATGTTCCTTAACATAAGGACTTAGGATATATTTAAATATCCATACTTTATACTTTATACATTTTGGGGAATATTAATAAAATATTCCTTTGGGCTTAATCTCCCTAGATTAGCCCATTTTCCCCAGAATCTTATCCCCCCTTTCCCATTCTGGTGGAGTTTATCCCCCCATACTCTTTTACATGGTCAGTCTACAGTAGTGATGTGTTTTCATTAAAACTAAGTTTGATTGCATTTTACAAAAATAGGCTTGTTGGCCTTTCAGCTTCAGGCTCACCAACCCAATAACCATACAAGAACTCTGGCCTCAAAATACATTAATACAAAGGCACTATATCCCCAAAGTATCGTGGCTCATCACCCTATATGTACAATTACATTTATATTTACAATGGGGTTCATCTTAGGGGTATTACACCAAGTGTGTATCGCAACCATTTACCAAAATCATAAGTATATGTCTCTAATAATAAACCATAACCATGACATATACCAAACAATGTATCGAGATATCCAAGAGTGTACTTCTAACAAGGTATCATGTCACTACCAAGGTGTACCAAACCATGTATCATCACCAATAATCATGTGCCATAACAACATAAGCATAACCCTTAAAATGTACCTTTGATCCTGTAGATGAGATGAAACTATGTAATATTTACCTGTAACCTTTCCTCAGTCCTCAACATCTTGGAAAAAACATAATCCCCAAATTTTTCTTAGCCTCGCGAGACTAAGAATTGATGTCACGTGGGGCCTCACATGACATGCATTATGCAAATTGCGGGGATGCCTCACGGGACACTACTTATATGAGCCGCGTGGATCATCCAATTAGGTTTTTTACAACAAACCCTAGCTCTCCTCTGTAATCTTGAAACTCCCGCACTTCTCACCTGTCACTACCTCATATTCCATTGCGGCAAACTTGCCAAATAGATCACTAGTTTACTGGAAGATATTCAATAGAATAAGTGAGTGAATGTACTTGTGAATGACTCCTTTAGGTGTATTTATACTTTCATTGGGTAACCTCTTTCCTTAATCTTAGGGGCTTCTTTACTTTTCTTGTTTCAACCACTTTACCCTTTCATTAAATACTTATAACCAACTAGGGGTTTATTGACCATTCTTTAGGGATTCTAACTTCACAAGGCCATAACTTCTCAACCATGAGGAACCACGTCACATACCACCTATCACCAAAAACGGAATGATGAGGAATACCCATCTATGAGTGTGTTACCTACATGTGCATTGTTCCTCATGTCCTTATTCCTTAGACAACTTCGGGTCTCATGACCACACCTTTGGGGCTTCATGTAGACTTCATCAAATGTACCCAACACATCTGTTGACATCAACCACTCTTGTTGAAATCAATGAAAACTAACTCACCATAAAACTTGACCACAACTCCAAGGTTTCTCAAACACTCCAAGGGTTGAAATCAATGAAAACCAATTGTCCAACAATCTCCCCCTTTGGCATTCCATCAACATTGATGGCAACACTCATACTCCAATACTCATGCTCCCCCTGTGACCATTGCTTCTCATCAATGTTTATCTCTCCCCCCCCTTGACATCCATGGAAAAGGGTATCTCTCCTTGGGGTTTCTCACCCTATCTTCATGCCTTTGTTCTTTCTCTTCACTTGTTTTTGTCCTCATGTTTCTTTCCAATTTCCTCTTATCAATAACAAAGAGTGACTCCCCCTGAAAGTATACCTTTTCTAAATAATGATTCTATCACTTCATGTTCTTGGCTCTTTCTCTTCTTATATTTCTATTTTAATCCCTCTTACATCATGGGGAAATGGATAACTCCCCCTATCGATATGTCTCCCTCTATCTGCATGCTATTGATCTTCCTTTCTAAATCTCTTTCTCTCGTGATTTCTCTTCCCTTGATTTCTCTACAAGATGTAAAATAATATGGTACTTCATGTGTATGCTTCATTTCCTCTCTTGTAGTGCTACGCATTGTCCATTGGTTCTTCCTCTTGTAATTATCTGACATATATAAAAATAATTGAAAATTTCTTAACTTCAAATGACCATATTTTTCAATAATTTCCCTGTGATGATGTAGCCTATGTTGAAGGTTTCTCTTTCCTTGTTTTGTTATTCATTTCACTACTTGTCTTATTGTCACCAAATGATTCCACTTGTCCATTGATTCCATCGATTCCAATTGTAATATGCTCTATCATATATCTGTCTAGACCTGCCAATGATCTCATAAATTCATCTTTGTCATAAACTATCCATAACTCTACTACTCAATTGATCAATCTGTCATTCTTTGCAAACATTTCTAACTAATCAAAGGATGGTTCTTTGATATGTATTAGCTACTATTCTGAATCCCCATGTTCATTATTCATATTTATTGGGAGTCTCCAAGACGGATGGCTCATAAAAATACTCGCTTTGATGCAGAGTAATCTTCCTCTTCGCTTGTGGATTCATCATTTTATTTTTCATCCTCTTCCTGAATTTTGACATTTTTTTCATTTTCTTCCTTAATTATGACTTCATTCTCTTCCTGGATTCTAACATCTTCCTTTTGGCCTATGAATTCATTATGATCTTGTGTTGTTGTAAATCTTTTGAGTACGATCTCTATGACATGTTCTTCATTCACCTGCTCTTCTTTCTTTTCATTTCTTCTCCAAACTTTCTTGTACCTGACATCAGTGTTTTCCTTCATGTGAGGCTCTATCATGCTTCTACAATTTCAAGCTATGTGTCCATAGTTGTGTAATTTATAACATTCAATATTATGTGGAGCCACATAAGCATTTATTTCTTTAACATTCCTTCCATAAGCCCTGTAATCTATAGCTTTATGTCCAAAGTTAGTACAAGTAAAACAATGACCATAAAAGAAATTTACATACCTAGGCGTGAATGATCTTCTTTGTGGTTTAGTCATTTTGAATTCCTACCTTGGTTTATCATGATATTATTGATTGGCACTTCTTTGTTGCATGAATGTAGAAGGCCTTTTGTATTCATTCTTTTATGATTCTTGTTGACCATGATTCCTTCCTTTGAGGACTCCTGCATAACTCTTAAATGTTTTGTTTCTTTCGTCATGGAGCTTGAACCTTCCTCAAAATGAACATTTTTTGTATCCTATTCCATATTTGTCACTGTATGGCCTTTGACCATTGAGAATGTTTTCTAATACTTGATAAATTTTCAAGTTCTTGTTGAGATTGTTGACTTCAACTCTCAATGTCACAATTTTCTTTTCAAGATTCTCACACTCTTTTTCTTTCATTATCTTATGTATTTGCATTACTTCTTCCTTTCTCTTTCCTTATTCAAGATGGGTTTTCAAGGATATGTTTTCTTATTTGAATGATATGTTTTTCTTCCTTTCTTTCTTCAGCTCAGTTAAATCATTGATTAATTATGCCTCAATATCCACTTCACCTTCTTCTTCACTTTCAGGAGTTGTTTTCTTATTTTTCGTATCCATACAGAGTATTCTCTCTAAGTCAGTATCGCTTTCATCATCTTCATTAGATGAAGAACTGTCTTCTCTTGAGTAGATATTTTTCTTCAATACTTTCCGTTTATATCCTTTCATGTTTCCCTTTTTATATTTAATTTCTTTCTTGGGATCTTCTTCTTCATCACTATCTGACTTCTTATCATACAAACACTTATTTGCAAAATGACCAATTTTACCACAATTAAAACATTTTAAGGGAAGCATACATTTTTACTTGTCGGTTCCTCTCTTCAACTTCCTTACGAAGTTGGATATTTCTTCATCCTCATCTAAATCATCGCTACAGCTGCAATTTGTCTTTGACTCGAGATTTTTCTTCTTCTTTGTATTCTTGGATTCTTTGAAAGTTGATTCTTTATTAGATGGATTTTCATGTCCTATTATCATTTCATAAGTCATAAATATTCCATGTAGCTCATCCATACTTATCGTACCCATATATTCTCTTTCTTCTAGTGCTGAAATATTAGGATCAAATCTCATTGGAATAGATCTTAGTGACTTTTGAACAATCATAGATTCATCAAATTTTTCTCCCAATCCCTTAATTTTATTCAATGTTTCATCAAATCGTAGAAATAAATATGCAATGTATTCATCTTCCTTCATTTTCAACTATTCAAATTGACCTTTGTAAGTCTGAATCTTATCTACCTTGACTTTTGCATCTCCTTCGTAAACATTCTGAAGTTTGTCCCAAATCTCCTTTGTAGAATCGCAATGCATAACCTTTACATATACTAAATCAACCAGACCATTCAGGATAACATTTTTATCCATCTAATTGATTTGAATTGTTTTCTTTCCATCATTATCTATTGGGGGAGTGGCAAGCTCTTTGTATCCGTATACTGTTGATTACCAAACATCAAATCCATGTGCTTGTACATATGTTCTCATCCATCTACTCCAAAAGGAATAATTTTGTCCATCAAACTATGGTATTCCATTCTCATACATATTTTTTCTCTCCATGATCTTCCCTCTAGTGGTTAAACGGTTTCCCAAAGGAACCTTCTCTGATACCAAATGTTGGAATATTGAGAGGGGGGTTGAATCGGTATGAGCATTTTTACTTAACCGTATTTAACCACAATATATAAACTTCAAATTTATTAGAAGTATATCATCAATGTATCATATATGGTTGCATTCATTATATCATGAGCATACAAACATAAGAATCATCACATCAACAATATCACATCAAATACAAAGTACACCATAATTTACGTGGAAACCCAAATGGGAGAAAACCATGGAACGCTTTCTTATATATCAAAGAATACATTCAATGGAAGAACCAACTTCCCAATTCTCCAACTTCAAATGTAAGGAGGTTATGACCCCCTATTTACAAGCTCCAACCTAAAGGAAGCTACAACTCCCTGAATTCTCTGGCTTCAACTAGAAGGAGGCTACAACCCCCTAATTCTCAAGATCCAACCGGAAGGAAGCTCCAACTCCCAAAATTATATGGGTCCAACCAAAAGGAGGATACAACCTCTTGATTCTTAGGCTCCAACCTGAAGGAAGCTCCAACTCCCTGAGTTCTCTGGTACCAACCGGAAGGAGGCTACAACCCCCTTCCCTTGCCCCATCATGTCGCCCTGAAATATAAATGTAAACCAACTATCACTACCACAATCACTGCCACTTCCACTATCATTGGCACATCAACCTATGGATACCATTGTCACATCAACCAACCTATCATTGTCACTATCACATCAACCAACCTGTCACTGTCACTATCACATCAACTTTTCACCTTCACTGATATACCATCATCAACCAAATCCACTCACATGGATAAAATGAACATCACAAGACCATGTGTTAGCACTCAAAATGGTGTTTGTAAATTTTGAGGCACTTACTTTCGTTCATGCTTAAATTATCTTATTCTTTGGTCTTCCTCCTTTTATTAGAATACTCAAATATTCCATTATTCTTTGACCATCTTGATTTGATAAATTTTTCCATGAAACTCCTATCACTCTGCTTTATGACCTGTATTACAAAAATCCCCATTATTAGAGCTTAAAATTCCAATTTTATGTTTCTTTAGATTTCTAAATAAAAAATATATTTTATTTTACCAAAAGTGTGTGTGTGTCGAAGTGTCAATCACATAATCACTACATATTCCTAAGTCTAACCTATCCTATTGGGTTTTATGTATTTTCTACCAAAATTTGAGGGGACCAAACAGGACCAAGCCACAAATGGACAAACAAGCCAAGTACACATGTCAAATCAAAGCCAATTAACATACCAAAGTTAGGCACAAGAGACAAACTCTCCATTCCACCTATGTCATCCAGATAACCTAGGAACTAGTGGCATATTAAAGGTTTTAATTTTCAAAATCCTGATGTATGGGATATGTCTCATGAGAAAAGTTTAAAACTAATCAAACACAAATGTAAACAGCTAAAAGATGCCCGATATTGTAGTTGTCTTGCACCAAGGTAAATCAAATGATGAACAGGTGCAATCACCGAGTTTGTTTTCTCAAGATTGAAGGGTATCTAGATATCGTGCCATTTGCATGTGCAACAAGTCTTATTTGTTGGCTCTTTAAACATGGAAGTTCATTCATGCATATGTTTCTAAACCACCAAACCAACAATTTACTACATGATCTCTTTGAACGATGACTGGTTGTTCTTGGCTTCGAAGATTGCAGAAGATTCTTCATCGTCGATGGAAGGAGATACCCCAAGTTTTGTAGAGCATATGGATCTGGATGTGGCAGGGCTATATTCAATTACTTGAAAGAAACCAGTTATCCTGCTTGACTCGATACATTTTTCTTGTTCCTACTATAGAAATGTGGTTGAAAATAGATACTTTAAAAACCCTTGTATCTGAGTCTCTCCATAAATCCAACCAGAATAAATAGTTGCAATCAGTTGTCAAATGTTTTCGATTTGTAAAAATGGTAATATAACCATTTTTCTCTATTCACAATTGTATAGTAGGCCAACTCAAATAAATACACATTGAAATCTCAGGCATAGTTGACAAATATCGCACAGAAAGTGAATGAGGTGTTGGGCACTGTTAGCACAAATAGTGCCCTTGTTGTTTTTGGAAAGATGGATTCCAAGGGAACTCTGATTTTAGGGGATAAGTATTGTTATTTCTGTCAGGATAGGGAAAGAGAATAATCAAAGTGTTAGTGAAGTGTAGAGTGCAATATCCTTTGAGTTTCATATCACTGGTAATGTCAGATTACCTCCTGATGTACAACCTAGGCTCTCCACAAGTATTTATGTTAGAACAGAATAGGAAATGTGTGTAAACAATGGTGATGGCGTAACATTAACCAGAATTCCATCATTTATATCAACCAATAAGAAAGATTCATGTACTGAATCAGTTCAGCATGTGACCAATAAAGATCAATCTCTTGATTGTCTGTAAATGCTCCAAGGTTGGATTTTATGCCAAAATTCAACATTTCTTCATCATCTTTTTGTGATTCCAAAGCACTAGATCATGACAAGTTTCTAGTAAAAGAAGTTGCTAGATCAAATCACAATAGTCTCTTTTCTGCATTACGGGACTTCATTTCCAACCAAATTCTCTCTGATGAGGAAATAAGCAAGTGACAAGGTCAAGAGTCACAGCCTTACTCTACATCTGTCCTTAAAGTTGCCAACAGTATCTTCATTGGAAAAACTTCAAATACTTATCTGGATCTCCTTCATATCGAATCCCAAAGCCCAGGCAGCTTAGTTGGGTTTCAAAAGGCATTGTTAGCTTCCAAAATCTCTGCTTTCGGCAGCTTACCCTCCACGAATTTTGGTCTCTAAGACACCAAAAGTGCAGAGACTGGCAGTTCACTCTTGTTTTTGCCCAGATCGAGGATTCTTGTTTTCAGATCATGTGGGGATGGTTTTTTATGAAAGATATGAATTAAGGGAATACAAATCATTATCCCTTTCCATATTTTGAGGCAAATGTTGAGGCAAGAAGACCAAGTGACCTTTCTATTTTTGGTCTAGAAATTCCTAGCTGTCATAGAAGGTTGTCAAAGTGCTTTTTCATCACTCTACAAGTTAATGAAGACTATGAATATTATTGGAGTTGTCGAAGATCATTGAAGACTTAGTGATAATGGTTTGACCCTACAATTAGGTCTTTATTTTACACATCATCATCAGTTTGATTTTATTCTATCTTTAGTATATCAGATCCAGTTTTATAGGATCTTGAATTGTTTTGTAAAGACTATAAAGCCTATGACTTCTAATGAAGAAGGGTTCTATTTTGGAGACTCTTTCATACTCTATATTCAATCTTTTCATTCTCATATCAGTTAATACAAGCTTATTTTGCCATTACTTGTCCAGATTTACATTTTCCTGTCTTTTCTATAATTGCACCTGAATTTCAAATTCATGTTAATTTTGTTTATCTAATACCTGATAACTGTTATCTGATCCGAGTATTGATAAGTCTAAATTGAAAGTATTATCTTCTTGTTGTGATTGGCCATTTATATATGTCCATTATATAAGTCTACTGGCATAGTAAGAATTCTCCACACATCCACATGTTTACCAACTCTCTGAACAGTGATAGTTGAAAGCCTTGTCCATCTGAATGTGTTTATGCATGTCTTGAGTGAGTGAGGTATGAGTTACTCATCCAACTTGATCCAATATTACACACCATATAGATAAATTCACTAAGTTACCAATCTTCTTCGAACTACAACCTAGAAGGATTCTTGGAGAGATAACAATTTGGCGTCATTGTCAGGGAATGAAAATTGAAGCAAGATTCCTGGGAGATGACACAGATCCAACTTTGATAATAGAAAAAGTCTGGACACTATTTCAGTTGTGATCATGTATATGGCGGCTCCATGAAGGACGAATTTAGTGGCAACTCCACAATATTCAGATGTTAAAAGCATTTGTTGTTCTTTTGGCTCGGAGGTTTGCACCTCTCAACTTCTCTTTAGTTCTTGGTTTCCCACATCCAGTATCCGATATGTCAGAATGGGGAGATTTTATGTCTGTCTTCAAAGAGAAATATTGTAGAACACCTCCTCAAGTTTCATGAGTGTATGGATCTACTAGATCTGCAGCATGAAGATGTTCGTATGAAAATGTTCATCTATTCATTGTATGATGATGCACATAAGTTGTATTTTTATTTAACTCCTTCCATCATTTCATCCTTGAAATACTTCCACAGAGTATTCACTGAGCACTATAAAAGGTACTATCCAAATGATTTTTTATTTAATAATTGTTGTGAAGAATATAAATTGCATTATAAGGTTGAAGATATAGATAGAGAAGAATCTCTCCCTCTCCATCTTCATCATCTCTCTAATTATCTTCACCATGATGTGCGTTCCCATCAAAATGAACTAGAAATGGATAATAGAGGAGTTGAACGTTCTCTCACTATCATTAATTCTGATTTTTACGACTCCATGAAGGACGAATTCAGTGGCGACTCCACAATATTCAGATGTCAAAAGAATTTGTTGCTCTTTTGGCTTACAGGTTTGCATCTCTCAACTTCTCTTCAGTTCTTGGTTTCACACATCCAGTACCTGATATGTCAGAATGGGGAGATTTTTTGCATGTCTTCAAAGAGAGAAAAGAAGACAATCATGTAGAACACCTCCTCAATTTTCATGAGTGCATGGATCTACTAGATCTGCAGCATGAAGATGTTCATATGAAAATGTTCATGTATTCATTTTATGTTGATGCAAGTAAGTGGTATTTTTCTTTACCTCCTTCCATCATTTTATCCTTGAAAGACTTCCATAGAGTATTCACTAAGTACTATAAAAGGTCCTATTCAGATGAGTTTTTATTTGATAATTGTTGTGAAGAATATAAATTGCATTATAAGGTTGAAGATATAGATAGAGAAGAATATCTCCCTCTCCATCTTCATCATCTCTCTAATGATCTTCACCATGATGTTCTTTCCCATCAAAATGAACTAGAAATGGATAATAGAGGAGTTGAACGTTCTCTCACTATCATTAAGTCTAATTTTTACCAATCTGAAGAATTAATTTCTTTAGCTACACATGGAGATGATCAGTTGTCTTTTGGTCTAATTCCAATGGAAATCAGTAAAGGTAACTTTTAGTTTTCAGATTTGCATATCAAGGGAATTTTTAGTATTCATGAGAAACATGATTTTCAGAAAACATCTAATCTCCATATAGAAAATCAAGAGGACTATCTTTCTCCTTATGAATATGTTGCCTCAAATTTAGATGAGAAGACTGGTGATGATAAGGAAAAAAGTGATATTTTTCTAAACCTATTTCAAGATCCTACTGCTGATAATTCTATGCAAGAATATTCATCTCTGTCATTTGAATTTTATCGTGATTTTCCTATATTTGAAAAATATAGTGATGAGGAAGATGAGCTTATGGTTTGTTGTAACAACCCTCCTAGTTAAGGACAACTACTCTATCAACAGGTGCAAATTTTTTTTTTGTTTGTTAGGTGTGTGTGCGCGTGTAGAAGAAACAACCCGCTCGACTCTACGTCACCACTCAGACTAACAAGACGCAAGTAAGACGAACACAATCAAGACGACCCGACATATCACAG
>SNQJ01S0097690.1:19507-31346 GCA_010110895.2 Picea sitchensis | reverse complement strand
GGAGATAGCAAAGCTAGAAAAGGACCTTCATACCTCTATTAAATTGTTGCCTTTGTAAAAAGATAATTTTGTGGAACGCCAAGACTCCCTCACCATTGTTATGGTAGATGCGGACAAGAGAATAATTCAGTTCATTTAATTGAAAGAGAAGGTTATTCAGCTGGATAATTGGCAAGGGGAGAGGTTCACTCAGATGATGGCTCAGTTGTACCAAGAATTGGCAACGAGGGTGAAGGCATTGGCCAAGCTATAGGTAGTTGTCCAAGAGATCAAGGAAGCAGGAGCACCTTTCATTGCCACTGCAGACGCCAATGCCATTACCAAGACAAGCATGGTAAGTTCACCCTCTATAGATCTTTCCCAAGAGCACTTGAGTGATTTTGAAGAACACACTAGAGGCATCAGTCCCAAGCTGATGAGGCATATGGGCTACAATGGCCAAGAGCTAGGCAAGAGAAGTCAAGAAATTGTAAGCCCCACTGTAGTTGAACTGAGGGTCGAGAATGAAGGCCTAGGATTTGGTGGCACCAAAGAAAAGCTCATGTCTACTAAGGTCACTTTTGTGATGGCAAAAGATGTTGTAAATTTGGCCTTCTCATCAGAAGAAAAGGCAACAACAAAGGAAGATGGCAGCACACTACCACACCATCCTTCTTGTAGCAGATCACAGAAGGGACGCTATGAGGAAAGTTTAGAGACTCAGTCTGCACCAACACTTAGAAGAAGTAGCAAGCCAATCAGCCGAAACAAGAAGAAAAAGAACAAGAAGTATGCATCCAGCAAGACATCCCTTGTTTATTCCTGCTGCAAGAAGAAAGGGCATAGAACTGCCAGCTGTTGGTATTCCAAGGTATGTTCCTTTTGTGGAAAGAAAGGCCATCTTGAGGCTTATGGATAGGAGAAGAAAGCCACATACCATACGCCCAAATGTTTTAAAAGGAAGAATGGCAAGAAGAATTCCCCAATACAACAGCAAATCCAGAGGCACATGGAGAAAAAGAGACAACCAAGATTTCCATGTAGTACCAAGAACTTTTGCCAGCACTATAAGATAAATGGACATTGGAAGCCAAGTGTTGGAGGCTTCATCCGGAACTTTATCCCATGAACTGCACAACCAAGAGAAGAGTGTAGAGAGTAAAGATTAAAGCGAATGAAGAGCTCCGGCATTCCATCCCAAGGAACAGATTGTCTAGGGATTTACAGCCACATAAGAGGTCCGCAGCATAAACAAAGTGGACAGAAAGGTGATGCCAACATCAAGGACATCCCTTATCCAATTTTTGCTTTCAATGTTGCACCAAAATTTTTCCCTCTCGGAGCTCTGACAAAATTGATGCATGGATGTTGATGACAATGGGGATTCCTTAAAATTCCATGACAGCCGACGAAACAAATAGGTCAAATAATTGTCTCAGACTTATTGTGAATTGCTTTGGGCGTTGGATTAATTAATTAATCAACTACAGTGGTCTTGTTAGATTTTCATTAATGTTATAGAGCAATTAGGTTTACCAGTATTTTAGATCTTCTTTCCACATTAGCATTTATATCATGTACTGAAAATAAGAGCAGCAGTAACAACCACAAGAAGACACAAGAATTTATCCCGGGAAAACCCCAAATGGGGGAAAAACCCAACCAACCTTTCTTAGAGAGATTTCGTCCAAACAAGTCCAACCATGAACCAACAGATAAACCCTAGCACAATGGCTAGCTAAAGATACAACCAAAAATACCACCCCAGCTACAGCAGCACCACCATACAAGAGTAGCGCACCTCTACCAAGGGTAGCACACAAGAGAGAGTTACCACAAAGAATAACCAAGATCCCAGATGTTGCAGTAGTTGCGTCTTCCTTGCCTCAGACCTGCGTCTTTTTCCTTATGTAGTTGCAACTGCGAGTGAGAGTGAGTTCAAATGAGCAAGGCGTCACTATATTTATACTGGTTTGTCAATGTACTGGGGCCGACTTCTCATCTAGAATATTGGGGCCGACTTTTCATCTGGAATACTTCATTTTCCACTTTATTAATTCCTGTGGGCCAACTTCTTATCTGGAGGCTTCTATTTTCACTTTAATCTTTATTCTTTTGGGTCGACTTCTCTTCTGGGGTATTTCCACATCTGTTCAATGGTTCTCTTGCTTCTGGAATCTTCTTCTCTTCTAAGAAAGGTTGTCTAGGAGGAAAAGTACCTCCCACAGATACCAAACATCAACACTCCCTCTTAGCTAGGGAGGTATCTTTCACGATGTCTTCTTCTAGTAGTCCATTGACTATTCTGCAATCAACTAGTAGCACACAACTACTACCATGCCATCGGTAGCTCGAATCATCCGTCATGGTCTCCAAGACTATGCTGCAATTATCCAGTAGCACACAACTACCCATACTATCCAGTAGTACACAACTACTGTCGTAGTCCAGTAGTATACAACTACTGCCACAGTCCTCCTGACTGTGCTGCGATCAAACAGTAGCACACAACTACTTCCAAGCAGTCTGGTAATCTCCATGGCAATTAGCTAGTACCACACAGCTACTACAATACCATCCAATGGAACACAACTGTTGTCAAATCATAGTAGTACACAACTACTGTCATAGTAGTACACAACTATTGTCCAGTGGTACACAACCACCGCCAGTGGTACACAACCATCGCTATAGTAGTACACAACTACTATCCAGTGATACACAATCACCGTCGGTGGTACGCAACCACCGTAGTAGTACACAACTACGGTCCAATGATACACAATCACCGTCAGTGGTACATACTACCGTAGTAGTACACAACTACTGTCCAGTGATACACAATCACTGCCAGTGGGACACAACCACCGTAGTAGTACACAACTATTGTCCAGTGACACACAGTCACTGCCAGTGGTACACAACCACCGCCAGTGGTACATAACCACCGTAGTAGCACACAACTACTGTCCAGTGACACACAGTCACCGCCATAGTCTCCAAGACTACGCTGTGATGTTTCTTCTCTCCCTTGTATCCGGCAATGCATTACCCCCCTCAGTCACCTCACATCCAGTCGTCTGTANGTGATGTTTCTTCTCTCCCTTGTATCCGGCAATGCATTACCCCCTCAGTCACCTCACATAACTGATCCAGGGAGCCCTTGGCCAAAGGGGTTAGCCAGCTAAAGGAGAAACATTGCACCTCCCTCTCAACGAGGGTGAACATTTTGCATCACGCCAAGCTTGTCTCTGAAGTAATCGTACTTCTCTCTAGACAAAGGCTTGGTGAGAATGTTTGCTATCTGCTCATCTATGGATATGTACCAAAGCTCCACAGCTCCTCTCTGCACCATGTCTCGAATGTAATGGTATTTGATCTCTATATGCTTTGACTTGTCATGAAAGACAGGATTCTCTTAAAGCTGCATGCATCTTTGATTGTCACAATGTATCAAAGTTGGCTCCAACTCTAGATAAAATATCCCCGCAAGCAGCTTATGAAGCCACGCTTCTTCACGGCTTGCAACACTAGTTGTGATATACTCTATCGTTGTTGCACTGAGTGCCACTGACGTCTGCTTCATGCTTAACCATGAGATCATACTTGATCCCAAACTGAAGCAGTATCTGGATGTGCTTTTCCGGTCCACTGCACTCCCTACCTAGTCAGAGTCTGTATAACCCTACAGCTTCACATCTCCATCTGAGGCATATCTCAATCCATATCCAACTGTACCATGTAGGTACCTCAACACATGTTTTGTTGCTATCCAATGTACATGTCTAGGCTCAACCATGTACTGACTCAAAGTGTTCACTGCAAAACATATGTCTGGCTTGGTGTTAACAAGGTACATCGAGCATCCGATCAACTATCTGTACATCATGGGATCCACCAAATCTGAAGATGAATCACTCAAGAGCTTCAGATTTTTCAACATAGGTGTGTCCATGAATATGCAGTCCATCATCCTGAGTATCTCAACAGGATCTCAACAATATATTTTCCTTAGCTAAGGAAAATCTCATCTGGCCTCTGCCACACCTCCAATCCCACAAAATAGTGCATCAGACCCAAATCCTTAATTTTGAACTCTGAAGTGAGTTCCCTCTTGCACCCATTTGTGAGCTTCTCATCCCCTGTAAGAAACAGGTCATCCACATATAGGATCAATGGGCAACCATCCCCAACCTCATCAAATAACTGTCTGACATATCCCTCCCTAGGTGCTTGCTTGAGCCTGTACAAAGCTATCTTCAATCTGCAAACATGAGACTCCTTCTCATGTATCCTGTGGCTGCGTAATGTACACTTATTTTGGCTACTGGAGTAAGTGTCTCATCATAATCTTCTCCCTCTTGCTCGAAGAATCCTCTAGCCACAAATCTTGCTTTGTACTTCTCTATGCTGCCATTTGCAGCATGCTTGATCTTGTAGATCCACTTGGAAGTCACAATTGACTTCCCTACTGGTCTCAAAACCACTTTCCACCCATCATTCTTCATGATGGACTGATTCTCTTCCATCATGGCATCCTTCCACACACTTGTTGCTTAGCAGCTTCCTCATAAGTGGAAGGTTCTGAATCAATGATATTCCTCATCAATGCCACATAGCTAGAAACTTGTGTGGTCTCTTGGTCTCTCTGGAACTGAGGCAAAATCCATATCCCAGTCCTTTTGACTGGCCGCCTCCTCTGTCACTGTAGCGAAGTCTACTAAAATAAGGGAATCCTCCTAGGAGATCTCACATCTCCTAGAAGCCTCTAAAGCTACGATCTAGCCTCCTCAACTCATGGCATATGTCTGTCAGTCCTGGAAGACGTCTCTCTCCCCTCTGGATCTGAAGGCGAACTTCCTCTGAATGATCTGGTCTTCCTCTTCTCTCTGATATCAAGCTCACTCTGAGTCTGCATGCTCCCTCCAAGTCTATATAATCTCTGGAGCCATCTACTCCCTTTGCATGTGTTAACCTCCTCTGAAGTCTAATCTCCTATGAACTGTCCTGGGGAGGCTACTCCTTCCTACTGGATTGTGAGGGCTGACTCCCTTTGAACTCTAGCTCCTTTTAAGTTGGTACTTGGTGGGGCCACCTGCCTCACCACTGGTGGAGCCATCTGCTCCTCCTCATGATATGGCTCATCAATTCCATATGTATGCCCCTTTGCATCCTGCAAAGTATCACGCGACCATGTTGGTCTCTTCCTAGTCACGACAACGATCCTGAGTAGGCCCTTTTGGCTCTACTGACTCTTCCTGATGATCTGAAGAGTGATCCACTGAACTAGAGGGATATGTACGGTCATCTTCGGAGCCTTCTGCTCCTTACTATCAATCTCCATATGAGGTACTTTGTATCCCGCAAAAGTGCCCTTCTTGTCAGAAAGTTTTGAATTTGTCCTCTTCTCCTTCACTACATAGATGTGTATGGTCATGTACACAGCTCTATGTCTGGATAGTCTGCTCCATGTGTAATGTCCCCATTTTTGGATTTACTTATGTTACAAATTGCGATGCATGTCAGAGTAGCTAGTTGAGGGTGATAGTGAGATCAGGAGGTATTGAGGAGTTTTATTGGGCCCAACTCACATTATTCACCATATCTCATCATCAGGATCCATTCCGCACAGCTTGTCTTTGGTTTCGTTGCATTCCGACGATTTCCGTAATTTTGAGTTATTATTGAGCATATTTTTAATTAAATTCACTAAGGATATCATTTTGGGCATAATATGTGAAGAAACACCTTAGTGTAATAGATCATCGGAATCGGGAGGAAAAGATCTAAAGGGTAAGATGATGAAAAGTGACTTTCAATGGTCGGAGAAGCCACAAGGGCAAATTAATCACTTTTTAGAGGAAAAAAGGTTAATTAATTAATAAAGTGATTTTATGAGGAAATATTAAAAGTAAATTAAAAGTCACTTGGAGAGAAAAGGTGAACAGGGGTATAAAAGAGAGATAGGGGCTTTTGTTCTCTTATTATGTTGATTGATATTTTGATGTCTAGCTTCTTAGCTAGAGAGCCCATGGTACTTGGGGGTTTTGAGGATTTTGATTGAATAAACCCTAGAGATCAATAAGGGAGTTAAAGATTCTCCTATTCTTGATCCAAGCTTGGCCAAGTAGATGAAATATTCCTCCCTCACCATTCTACATCAGTGCAAAACTACTTCAACCATCAGTTTGTGAAGAAGGACACATCATAGAGGGTTTTCTATAGAGAGGGTGCACCACTCAGCCAAGGGAGATTCGATTTGGTCTTAGGAGGTTAGGTTTGGACCAGATCTCGATTATCTGCAAAGAATTTGAATCCGCAATCTGAATCAGCATGCGAGCCCTGGTGCTCAACCTGCTAAAAATAGAAATATGTGCCAAATCATCCCGGAAAAGGTCCAAAAGACTCAAGAATGTCTCAAGGATCAATAATATGTGCTTAGAATCTAAATCTGGGGCCTCGAACTAAAACTGCTAAAAATAGAAAATTCTTGCATATCGCCCAGAAAAGTGCTATCGAGCCTAGAATCATGCAAGGACCCTCCCTGTATCTTCGGAGCTGCTCCAAACTTTCAAGAGACCCATTCAAACCATGTCTCCTAAAATGTAGCAACACCTGTTGTATGTAGGGCCTAGGCATCTCTCTCAAATGCATGGGAAACCAAGCTAACTCTACCTCTGAACAAAACAACCGTGTATCGATTATATAACTACCTCTAATAGGAATCAACCTCTTTCTCAACACAAGTGCTAAACTCTAGGAGAATTTCAGAATGCCACCCAAAATAGTGCATGTTGGCTCTTAACGCACAAGATTTTCAAGGGTGAAATTCTAGGGGTTAACAGGTATCAAAGAAGAGGATTTTTTACAGAGCTCACCAGATTACAACAAAAAGGAAACGTGGACGATTTTACTCGTGAATGGAAACATTAGCTACGAGAGTACCAAGGTTATCAACTAAACGTCTAGTTCAATCGTATATAACTGGTCTTAAACCTCACATCCAGAATGAATTGAAGTTACACGATATCATGGAAATGGAAACAGCGATACGTAAGGCAAGGGCAGAAGAGAAAAAACTTGAAAGATCATTATTACAGAAATTTGATAGGACTTATTCACGACGAAAAGACAATGATTGCAAGTTCTGTGGAGACAAGTGGAAACCATGACACAAATGCCAGACCCAGAAATCATATAGATATGAGGCTAAGAATGAATCTAACTCCTCTCTGGTAGCAACTCTGAGGAGGAAGAAAAGAGGAAAGAAAACAAGTGTCATAGATGCGGTGAAATGTGGACTTCATGCCATAGATGTGCACCCAGCCACACATGTCACTGCAAAATTATAGATGGGAAAGAAGTGCAAGTTGTCGCTGAAGAAGACCTGCTAGAAACTGATCAGGATGAAAACTCACCAAAGGTGTCATTAGCTTCAATCATGTGCATAAAACGAACTCATGAGGAAGATAAGTCAAAGGTTTTAGTCCAGGAAGAAAAACCACATCTAGTACGTTATACCCCACCTCACATGAGGAGGAAGGGTACTATCCGCAACAATCTGAATAGGAAACCCATGAATTCTTTTGAAGCAATTACAAAAACAATGAAACCAAATACGCTAAGGTTGAAAGGAAACCTAAAAGGAAAAGATATCACAATATTAGTAGACTCGGGAAGCACCCACAATTTCATGGACATTATTCTCGCAAAACAATTAAATCTTTTCATATACCCTATCAAGGACCTCATGGTTACAACTACTAAGGGTCAACTGATCGAAGGAGTAGGATGATGCCATAAAGTTTCAATACATATACAAAAGTTGGAACTACAAACCGGATATTACGCTCTACCCCTTTATGGAATGGACATGGTGTTAAGAGTGGAATGGTTGATGCAACTAGGAACCTATGCCACAAATCTCTAGGAACAATTTATGAAATTCAAGTGGCAAGGGAAGAATTACAAGTTATACAATTCAGGAACCCAAAATCATCCACAAAAATAACTTACAAATCCCATGCTTCTGCCATGAACAAATCTGCCAAATAATCGTCAACATATCCAGAATCAAGGTGAGAGTCCACAGGAAAGTCAAATTCATTGCTTTGAGGACAAAGCAAATTTGAAGTGGAAGGTGATATTATAAATAAAAATAATAATATATTAATAATAAATGACAATAATAAAATTAGGTTAATTATTAATAAAAGAAAAAATAATAAAGGATAAATACAATTAATAATTAAAAAGACACCACCTTTCTCGAAAAGGTACCAAGGCACCCCCATATCTATTATTTAATGGGGTCCTCTTGTAACATTCAATCATCATTTTCAATTATAAACTTATATATCAATATTTATATATCTCGATTCATTGAGCAACTAAAGGTAAGTTCTTACTAGTGATAGAGGATGAGAAGCAGGAAGCTCTGAAGGTTGAGCTAGGATAATTAGTGATTTCCAAAGCAGTAAGCAGCCTTCAATTGGAGAAGGGGAGATAGTATCCCCTTGCACTTCTATCAAGAGACGTTGATGGTTCAGTCAAACATTGAGGGATGCCCATGAGCATGTTGAGACTCCTAGGAGCACATTCAGAGAGAGAAGACCTCTGAAAATATTTCCAAACTATATGGCATTGAAGAGTAGCATTCTAGACTCTGAGCCTTCCACTTTTCAAGATGCAGCAGACCAGCAGGTATGCCGAGATTCCATGGTGGAGTACACCTCAATCATGAAGAATGATGTTTGGGACATAGTGCCAAGACCAGAGGGGAATTTAGTTGTGAGTTCCAAGTGGCTCTACAAGATCAAGCATGTTGCAGATGGTAGAATTGAGAAGTTCAAAGCAAGGTTTGTGGCAAGAGGGTTGTCCCAGAGAGAGGGAGTGGACTATGAGAAGACATTTGCTCCAGTTGCCAGGTACACTTCCATTAGAGAAGTTATGTCTTTGGTTTCATTTATGGGATGGAGGATACATCAGATGGATGTGAAGACAACTTTCCTTAATGGAATCATTGAGGAAGAAGTGTACATAGAGCAACCTCGGGGTTTTGAAGTAAATGGGAAGGAGTCCCATGTTTGTTTTGTAGTGAACACCTTCAGTCAGTTCATGGTGGAGCCAAGGTAGGAGTATTGGGTAGCAACAAAACATGTGCTCAAATACTTGAGGGGCACAGTGGAGTATGGTCTAAGATATCTAGGAGATGGTAAAGCGAAGTTGCAGGTATATACAGACTCAGACTAGGCAGGCAGTGCAACATATAGGAAGAGCACCTCAGGGTGTTGCTTTGGCTTGCGATCAGCAATGATATCCGGATTCAGCAAAAAGCGGACTTTTGTGGCACTTAGCTTAGCAGAGGCATAATACATGGCAACCAGTACGGCTAGTTGTGAGGCCATTTGGCTTCGCAAGTTATTTGTAGAATTATTTGATCAAGAGTTGGATCCCACGATCATTTACTGTGATAATCAAAGTTATATTAAACTCTCTGAGAATCCAAGGTTTCATGACAGGTCCAAGCATATAGAGATCAGATATCATTTCATACGAGATAGAGTTCAGAAGGGAGCAGTGAAGCTCAAATATATTCCCATGGATCAACACGTAGTTGATATTCTGACCAAACCCTCGACAAGAGGGAAGTTTAAGAAATTTAGAGACAATCTTGGATTGGTGCAGAATTTCTTCCTCGCTAATAGGAAGTGTTGAGAATTATAGCTCGGATAGGAACTTCCGCACAGGTTCCATGTGAACATGCGAAAAGTAGTTTGAGATATTTTCGAAAAGTGATTCTATTTTCGAAAAGTAAATTCTATTTTATAATTCACTTTAGTTAAAAAAATGAAAGTCTTATTTTTAGCAATTGAGTCTAAAAAATATATTTCATGCATTGATAACTTAAACTAGGAGTAATCTCAAAAACATATTAGGGTTTTGATCTCAATTAAAACTATAAAGACAGGTCAAGATAGAGAGTTAAGACACACAAGAACACTTGAGCAGTTGAGCAGCTTGAGCAACAGAGAGAGGAGAGAGCAAGCAGCCAGGAAAGAGGAATATCCAAGCAGCACGCAATCCCATACAGGTGTACAGAAGTCCATACAGCCGTACAGACAATACCGTATGGATCCGTGCGATCATACGGATAGGTCCATGCAGCCATATAGATAGGTCGTACAAGCTGTCCTGCAAGCTATACAGCAGTTTTCTGTTGTTTCTGGTTTTTTCCAGCAGGCTGTACAAGCTCAATTCAAGGTGAATTCCGGTAATCATGCAGTGATGTTTTTTAAGAAGCTTGTGGAGGTTTCCTTGTAAGATTTTTGAAGGAATGAAAAGCTGATTTGAAGGAGTAATTACCGGTGTATGTGTGAAATTAATTTTTTTGCTTCCACTATTTGATTTCCAGTTATTGTGTGATTAATGCTATGGTCTGAAATTTGTTTCTACATTAATTAAATTCAGCAATCTCCTTGTTTGATTGAGATCATAAAGACTTTAGTTACCTAGGGCTTGGGAATTTTCACAAAAATGACAGAGGGACGTGAGGTATCCATGCAGACCTGCATGGACATTGTTCCAAGTAGGTTGTCCAAGTCAAAAACCACAATGTGTGACCAATACAAGTCCATGGATGCATTGTACACTGCTATAACAGAGATGAGTAATAAAAAGTCTCCTCGACTTGACAGTTTCTCATGTGACTTTTACAAAGGTATGAAGAACTTCGTGGGCCCTTATCTCCTCCTGCAAGTGTGCATAGAGGCAATTCAAAACAAAGCATTGGGGGAGCTGATTAACAGATAAAATATTCTATTTATTTCAAAGGCTGGGTATCCTGAAAAGACTGTTGATATTATGGTAGTTGCGGGAGGTATTCACCTCCACGTGTAACCTTTGACAAGACAAGAATATTCCGGGAAGCAAGAGAAACCCTAAAACGTTGCGTAATAACCCTAGGAGACAAGTCAGCTCAAGAGAATATTTAATATTGAGTTATTAGCCTCCGGAAAGAGATGTCGGCCCAGTCAAGTGAGACAGAGCAGTATAAATAGAGGGCGCTAGAGCTCATTTGTTACTCTTACTCTCACAACTGCATAAGACTAGTGGTGCGAAAGTTTGAAGAGGGCGTGCAGCTGCAGCTGCTGCAACTGGTATTTTGGCTTTTGATTGGACTTTCTCTTGGTTATGGTTTGGACTTTCTGCTTGGTCTTTGGTTATTCTTGCTTGGTGCGCTAGCCGTGGAAAAAGGTGTGCTACCTTGGTTGGCTATTGGATTGCTTCCGGAATTATTCTGTCTGTCAAGCTTAAGGTGCTCGGGGGTGAACTTGTGCCTATGGTTGGGTGACAATATTGCTATATTGTCTATGGTGAAACGAGCACAATTATTTTTCTAACAAAGATCACCAACTGGCAGCTGATCAGGTTATTGAATGTTTCCTAAAAGATGATTGCCAAAGTCCTGGCTCTGAGTATGAAGTTTTCTTCTTCCCACAAATGACAGAATTTAAGTTTAAAAAGGTATCATGAATAGTGTGATCTATTGACGACTGATTTTATATATATTAGGTTATGGTGATGCCATATAAAGCATGCAACATGAGAACGGATAAAATGTCTTGCTCAATGTGTATGAATACACATTGTTCTCAACCCCCAAAAGCTTGCCCAATCTTTGTGTTTCATTTATTCATATTTATAATTCACTGTCTGTGTTAGATTTTTAGGGTTAGAATAAAACAGTAGTCTCTTTTTAAAAAATAAGACAAAACTCCTTTAGATCTGAAGAACAGAACAGCATATAGGGTAATAACAGTAGAATAGAATTCTGATCTTAGGATAAGCAATAAGACTG
>SNQJ01S0097690.1:2488-19457 GCA_010110895.2 Picea sitchensis | reverse complement strand
TCTATTATTTAATGGGGTCCTCTTGTAACATTCAATCATCATTTTCAATTATAAACTTATATATCAATATTTATATATCTCGATTCATTGAGCAACTAAAGGTAAGTTCTTACTAGTGATAGAGGATGAGAAGCAGGAAGCTCCGAAGGTTGAGCTAGAATCATTAGTGATTTCCAAAGCAGTAAGCAGCCTTCAATTGGAGAAGGGGAGATAGTATCCCCTTGCACTACTATCAAGAGACGTCGACGGTTCTGTCAAACATTGAGAGATGCCCATNTTTCAAGACGCAGCAGACCAGCAGGTATGCCGAGATTCCATGGTGGAGTACACCTCAATCATGAAGAATGATGTTTGGGACATAGTGCCAAGACCAGAGGGGAATTCAGTTGTGAGTTCCAAGTGGCTCTACAAGATCAAGCATGTTGCAGATGGTAGCATTGAGAAGTTCAAAGCGAGGTTTGTGGCAAGAGGGTTGTCCCAGAGAGAGGGAATGGACTACGAGAAGACATTTGCTCCAGTTGCCAGGTACACTTCCATTAGAGCAGTTATGTCTTTGGTTTCATTTATGGGATGGAGGATACATCAGATGGATGTGAAGACAACTTTCCTTAATGGAATCATTGAGGAAGAAGTGTACATAGAGCAACCTCAGGGTTTTGAAGTAAATGGGAAGGAGTCCCATGTTTGTTTTGTAGTGAACACCTTGAGTCAGTTCATGGTGGAGCCAAGGTAGGAGTATTGGGTAGCAACAAAACATGTGCTCGGATACTTGAGGGACACAGTGGAGTATGGTCTAAGATATCTTGGAGATGATAAAGCAAAGTTGCAGGTGTATACAGACTCAGACTGGGCAGGCAGTGCAACATTTAGGAAGAGCACCTCAGGGTGTTGCTTTGGCTTGCGATCAGTGATGATATCCTGGTTCAGCAAAAAGTGGACTTTTGTGGCACTTAGCTTAGCAGAGGCATAATACATGGCAACTAGTACGGCTAGCTGTGAGGCCATTTGGCTTCGCAAGTTATTTGTAGAATTATTTGATCAAGAGTTGGATCCCACAATCATTTACTGTGATAATCAAAGTTATATTAAACTCTCTGAGAATCCAGGGTTTCATGACAGGTCCAAGCATATAGAGATCAGATATCATTTCATACGAGATAGAGTTCAGAAGGGAGCAGTGAAGCTCAAATATATTCCCATGGATTAGCACGTAGTTGATATTCTGACCAAACCCTCGACAAGAGGGACGTTTAAGACATTTAGAGACAGTCTTGAATTGGTGCATAATTTCTTCCTCGCTAATAGGAAGTGTTGAGAATTATAGCTCAGATAGGAACTTCCGCACAGGTTCCATGTGAACGTGCGAAAAGTAGTTTGAGATATTTTCGAAAAGTGATTCTATTTTCGAAAAGTAAATTCCATTTTATAATTCACTTTAGTTAAAAAAATGGAAGTCTTATTTTTAGCAATTGAGTCTAAAAAATATATTTCATGCATTGATGACTTAAACTAGGAGTAATCTCAAAAACATATTAGGGTTTTGATCTCAATTAAAACTATAAAGACAGATCAAGATAGAGAGTTAAGACACACAAGAACACTTGAGCAGTTGAGCAGGTTGAGCAACAGAGAGAGGAGAGAGCAAGCAGCCAGGAAAGAGGCATATCCAAGCAGCACACAATCCCGTACAGGTGTACGGAAGTCCATACAGCCGTACAGACAATACCGTATGGATCCATGCAGTCATACAGATAGGTCCATGCAGCCATACAGATAGGTTGTACAAGCTGTCCTGCAAGCTATACAGCAGTTTTCTGCTGTTTCTGGTTTTTTCCAGCAGGCTGTACATGCTCAATTCAAGGTGAATACCGGTAATCATGCAGTGATGTTTTTTGAGAAGCTTGTGGAGGTTTCCTTGTAAGATTTTTGAAGGAATGAAAAGCTGATTTGAAGGAGTAATTACCGGTGTATGTGCGAAAATAATTTTTTTGCTTCCACTATTTGATTTCCAGTTATTGTGTGATTAATGCTATGGTCTGAAACTTGTTTCTACATTAATTAAATTCAGCAATCTCCTTGTTTGATGGAGATCATAAAGACTTTAGTCACCTAGGGCTTGGGAATTTTCACAAAAATGACAGAGGAATGTGAGGTATCCATGCAGACCTGTATGGACATTGTTCCAAGTAGGTTGTCCAAGTCAAAAACCACAATGTGTGACCAATACATGTCCATGGATGCATTGTACACTGCTATAACAGAGATGAGTAATAAAAAGTCTCCTCGACTTAACAGTTTCTCATGTGACTTTTACAAAGGTATGAAGAACTTCGTGGGCCCTTATCTCCTCCTGCAAGTGTGCATAGAGGCAATTCAAAACAAAGCATTGGGGGAGCTGATTAACAAATAAAATATTCTAATTATTTCAAAGGCTGAGTATCCTGAAAAGACTGTTGATATTATGGTAGTTGCGGGAGGTATTAGCCTCCACGTGTAACCTTTGACAAGACTAGAATATTCCGGGAAGCAAGAGAAACTCTAAAACGTTGCATAATAACCCTAGGAGACAAGTCAGCTCAAGAGAATATTTAATATTGAGTTATTAGCCTCCGGAAAGAGAAGTCGGCCCAGTCAAGTGAGACAGAGCAGTATAAATAGAGGGCGCTAGAGCTCATTTGTTACTCTTACTCTCACAATTGCATAAGACTAGTGGTGCGAAAGTTTGAAGAGGGAGTGCAGCTGCCGCTGCTGCAACTGGTATTTTGGCTTTTGGTTGGACTTTCTCTTGGTTATGGTTTGGACTTTCTGCTTGGTCTTTGGTTATTCTTGCTTGGTGCGCTAGCCTTGGAAAAAGGTGCGCTACCTTGGTTGGCTATTGGATTGCTTCCGGAATTATTCTGTCTGTCAAGGTTAAGGTGCTCGGGGATGGCCTTTGTGCCTATGGTTGGGTGACAATATTGCTATATTGTCTATGGTGAAACGAGCACAACTATTTTTCTAACAAAGATCACCAACTGGCAGCTGATCAGGTTATTGAATGTTTCCTAAAAGATTATTGCCAAAGTCCTGGCTGTGAGTATGAAGTTTTCTTCTTCCCACAAATGACAGAATTTAAGTTTAAAAAGGTATCATGAATAGTGTGATCTATTGACGACTGATTTTATATATATTGGGTTATGGTGATGCCATATAAAGCATGCAACATGAGAATGGATAAAATGCCTTGCTCAATGTGTATGAATACACATTGTTCTCAACCCCCAAAAGCTTTCCCAATCTTTGTGTTTCATTTGTTCATATTTCTAATTCACTGTCTGCAAATAGTTTGTGTTGCAGTTGACTGTATTTCTGTCCAAGTTATATATTTCTATGCATTTGCACTTAATTTGGAGATGACATAGGCAGTCCCTTGGGGTACTGCACATGATGTATCTGACAGTCCCATTGACTGTTTGTTTGGTGAACCATAGACATTCATATAATTTATTTCTTTTCTTCCTGTTCTTCAGCTTTGCTAACTAAGATATCGTCCTGAAAACTTTAGATTTTGACAACAACCTGTGACCGGGATGACAATCCTAGGAGAAATATGCTACGTGGAAATATTCAAGCTTTAAGCAATTTGAACCTTTTGCAAATTCACTAATTTTTCAGCACATCGGGAATTCACCCAATGCAACCAAAAAAGACAATATGCCACATAAATTGAATCTTCCATACTTGTTATTTGAATTCACAATTATAATAGTTTTTGCCCTGTTTTGCAGTTTTCTTCAAAATAAAAACTAACTTTTTCAGTAAGCAACACCCTTCTATTCACTATAAAGTTTAAACTTATTATTGACAGACACTGATATAGAAAATATTGGATCGGATAGTAGTAATATCCAGTAAGATCCTTCAACAAACATCAACTGCCAAATAAACAATTTCACTGTCAAACGTACAAGTTCTATTTTATTTGCAGCTGTGAGCCTTCTCAGATTTTTTGTCTCTTCCAATGGAACATCTGGGACAACAAGACCTGCAACAATATTCTTTTGTCATATATATACTTTCTGAATATGCAACTTTCTTTAAGGCTTCTCAGAAGTTTACCAGCTAAAAGTATCAAAGATTCACTAAGTAGCCATCCAACGGCACAAGATCAAAAAGCTCAGGCACAAATGTTCACACAGTGCTTGGTTCAACTTATTATGACAATAACCTTTTTCATTTAATGGTAACAATGCAAATTAGGTGGTTAACAAGTGACAGAGAGAGTGCTCGCAGCTCCACATCCAGATGCATAAACACCACTTCATGACACATTACTCTTTAAAACAACAACAAAAGATTGCAGTCAAGTTTCAATAACATTCAATTTGTAGCATGGTAAATTAAAATCCTCAATGTAGAAATCACTACCAGACAGGACATCAGATTTAATATGCAAGGCTTGGAATATTAACCTGCAGATCTTGCGGTTGGGACGCGGTCCACTCTTCAACCATTTCATCAACATCTATTCTAGTACCAACCAATGCTTTTTCTTCAACTACTATAACCATAGCCCAGAATGAGTCCAACAGATACAACTGCTTACATTCACACTATCTCCTAACAGACCAATGCTTTCATCAACGACTACAGACAGAGAGTAGTGTCAGGCATGTCGTGGGATTTGGTTCAGTATCATTGTTTGTTCTTAATTTGGAGCTAGAGTTCAGAGACTTGATCAGTTATAGCTCCATAGCCAACATATCCAAGTACTGCCATTGGAAGCAACTTCAGTTCCACCATTGGAGCTAGAGTTCAGAGACATGATCAGTTATAGCTCCATAGCTGACATAGCCAACATGTCCAAGTACTGCCATTGGAAGCAAGTTCAGTTCCACCATGGCCATTGGTGGCTATATGAAGCACGAGTTTTTTGAGCATAAACTCATCAATGGGCTTTTCTATTTTTCCTCTGGCAACAAGATGCGTATGGCTAATAATGCCCTATCCCTGGACAATCTTCAAGAAACCATGACTCCATCGGGGTGATGGGAATCTCACAAGTGGAACTTGGGGGTGGCCAAACGATGGCAGAAAGCCCAACATGATGTGTAGCATAAAAAGAAACATCAGCATAAACTAGAACCTATATCAGCTATATTCCTTATGGCACTTATGGCACACCCAAGGAAGCACACACCTACATCCAGAAAAGGATTGGGACCTGTTGACGTCCTAATGCACACTTGCAGACGTGAGCTAAGTCCTGCTCACTTAGTGTGCCCTCGGAGACACAATGTCTAAGCCCCTGCCCACACTGTCACCTTGACAGGAGCTTCTTCCAAAATGCCCAAGCCCCCGCCCACACCGTCACCCGGACAGAGCTTCTTCCTGCCTAGGCTTACCCAGGGTTTCAAGGGGGTAGTCCCTAAGCTACGTCAGCTTTTAATTGATCATCTTAGGAGTTAGTTTTAATTTGTTACAGGCCAAAAGGAAAGACTAGCCTATAATGATCAAGCAGCAAATGCGTGGATGTTTAAACTATATGACAATCAGCTCTTCCTAAGTCAACTAGACTAGTGCCTTCTGTTGGGCAATGTGGTCGACTAAGGTTTGAGGGTGTTTGACTGAAAGGCTTTACAACAGAGCTTGCACAAAGGACCACCACCCTCCCCAAGATGGAAACTTTACTTCCAAGGGTAACAGGATCAAGAATGATTTCCATGTTTGATGGTTTTTCAAAGGGCGTAAATCAAGTCGACTTAAAGTCGGAAGATAGCTAAGACCAATTCCTTACTTTTACTTCCATGGGAAACATTTGAATATCTTAGAATGCCATTTGGATTATCAAATGCAAGAAAGTTTCATTTTTCTGGAGAGCCATGGATTATGCCTTGTGGGTTTGAATGGAAATTAATTGAAATACATCGATGATCTTAACAAAAAGATTTTCTAAGGATGGAAAACAATAACATTAACCATCCTTAGGTAAGTTTTGGACAGATGTAGAGAATTTGGGATTTCTCTAAATCCCCGCTAAGTCAGTTTTTGGGGTGAGTGAAGGAAAGCTATTGGGCCACATCATCTCAAAAGATGGGGTAAAGTTAGATCCAAAAAGAATAGAAGCCATTACATGGTGCCCCTTGCTCATACAAGAAAGCTTTGCAATCCTTCTTAGGATAAACTAACTTTGTCCATAGGTTCACCCCATCCATACCTAAATAATGAAACCATCTATAACTGTTTAAGAAGGATGTAAAATCTCGAATGGAAGGAAGAAAGTAACCGAGCCTTTGAGACTATTAAGACCCATTTACTAGAGGTTCCGTCCTTATCATCCAAACTACGATAAGGAGTTTCGTGATTTTCCCTTTGCTCAAGACACTATTGTCGGTGTCTTGTTTTAAAATGATCAAGGCCATGAGCAAAATTTCATTATTATTCTGAGGGGTCTGCACTGTAATCCTATATCCCATGTTTGAGAAACAAGCTTTTATGCCTTGGTCAAATCTCTCAAACATCTCAGAGTCTTCATCGGATATTCAAAAGTGATTGGTTATGTCCCTAGTAATAAGAATAAGGATTACCATCACTGTGTAGAAGGAATAGTCATAGAATACAAAATCCAGTATATGATTTGGAAATCGTAATCAACAAAATACGAAGGGCCAAGGTTTGGGCCAAGATGTTGATGTAGAGTAATGAAAGAGTTTCTGACCCACCACGGTCCAATTAATAAAGACTTCAACCTGGTTCTATGTAACTCAAACGTGCTTGAGTGGTATACGACATTATCTTTATCTCGCAAATCTAACTTATTCAGTTTGCATCTTTAGTAGGACAAGAAAAGAGCTCCAAGGTTAAAAAGTCAAGCAAGTATGTCCCTTACTAGAGATGGGTTAGATGAAGAACTCATGGGATTCATCCCGTGATGGCATTGATGATGGAATCAAAGAAACTAGTGGTATTCCATGGTGACTTGTAGACACTTGTCAGCCAAACCACACCCACGGTGATCCTGAGCAAGGATTATTGCTGGCCCGCCATTATTTCAGATGTCCACCGCTTGTTTCAAAGTGAGCCATACGGCCTTTTAACGGAAAAGGGTTAGCGTTCTCCCTTTGTACCAGCCAGTTGAGGCACCTTTTCAAAGAAGTTGGGGTCAATCAAATGGAAAAGTTGAAGATAATTCAAGTGAAGGGCATTCATGGGTCTAACAGCCATGACATTTTACCAAATGGAAGCTTCTAGCTTCATTCCTACCAAGTCACCACGTAGGTGTTGTTATGGATTTAGAGGAATGGATCATAACTAGGTTTGGGGTCCCCTCAAAAATAGTGACGATAATGCCAAGGCCTTTTGTTCAGCTGAAATGTCATCTTTTTGTTTCATGGTATTATCTTATCACATGCGCCACTCAATATCCGCCAAGGAAATGGTCAAGGTAATCATGCAACAAAACCCTAATGACCATAGTTAAGAAGATAGTTGGTGAAATAAAAGGTCTTGGGATAGTAAAATCAAATACGCATTATGGGCGCATTGTGATTACTAAGAAAAAGAAAGCAACTACTGGAAAAAGTCCCTTTGAGTTAGTATATGGATTGGCTAGGTTACCTATACACCTTAGCCTTCCAACATATGGGTCAGTTGAGGATTTTTCAATAAAGCGATGCATTTCGCAATCGTGGTCAATCGTGTCATTGAATTAGGATGAAACCAAAATTTAAAGGCTTTTGATCGTGATTTTGCGTAACCGGAAGTAAAGAAAGCTTCGGACATGTCACCGCATTGCAGGAACTCATACTACAAGCTTACTTTGGGATAAAGGCGTAGAAAACCAGTGTTCATGGAAAGCCTGACGTGCTTTATGCGAACTGGTACTGGATCTAGAAAAGCGGTGTCCCAACTCCTTCTATCCTCGCCTATTTGATGGTGAGCCCATGAATATTCCACGGAATGGGCAATGTACCAAGCTTTCTTCAGATGAGCAACTTGGAATCCAAAGGGACACCCTCTGTAAAGTATCTCTAACCCTACTCTTTGTAGTTTTTTTGTATTATTTCATTGATATGTTGTATACTTAGAATTGCTTATTGTAGCATAGATTCATATATGTTGTAGACCAGAAAATGTACTTAGAAATTTTATTTTTTATGTATCCTAGATTTCATTTATTATGTTTGTAATTTTAGATATTTCCTCTATCATGTAAATGTTGTTTATATCATTGATTTCATTTATCATGTATGGATGTATACTAATGTTAAAAATTTTTGATGCTCAGATTGTGTGTGAGTATCATTTTTGTAGGTGCTGGATACTCGTATGCCTCCGCCTTGTTCGAGTTGATCGACCACACGCCCCCATGTGGAGCTGATGTTGACCAAATTTGCGCAAGACATTGGTCAACTCATGTACCATGAAGTCCTTATCTATCTTCCAGACATGTATTGGTTCTAATTTGGGCCTTTGATGTCCCCAAAGTATCAAAATTTTGTAAATGAAATTCATGACTCGCGTGGGTTGATAATGTATTGAATCGGCATGAGTCATAGTTAGGCCAGGCACCTTTGGATGCAAAATTACTGGAGTTCCTTTCATCGAGGGTTTTATCCGTGGGTTAATGTGGCCTAACCAGTCGCTAACACCCTACTGAGTTTTTCCTCCAGACCGGCCTCCAAAGTGGTGGAAGGCCTGTGGGTCTCATTCACTGAGCAACCACTTAGGAATATTGTAAATGACTCCATGCCCACTATGTCTAAAGTTTCAATGGAATTTCTCGTCGTGAGGTCTAGGGTTAGTTTTTACTAATTAAATTTTAACACTCTTCTAAGGCTGGAATTCTTAATACACCACTAAATGTTTCTGAGCAATTAATGTAAAAACCTAGCCTTTGGGAGAAAGGTAGGGGTATTTGTGCTCAAATGAATAGAACAAAGACTCTCGCACTCCACCGGCCGTGTTTCACTGGCCGACTAGTTTTTGATGTGTCTAGGTCCACTGCAGTCGAAATGTATCAAAACAAAGCAATTTTTATTGCTAAGGTTATGTGTCAAATTATTGTAAATTTTGAAGTTTATGAGGTGATTGGATGATGGTAATGAGCAAGAAAAACCCCCTAACCTACCCAAACCCATCCTAACCCTTTCCCAAACCTTGATCTACCCCTTTTCTCTTTGATTTTTTCACCTTTTTTTCTGCTTTGCCCTAAGGGGAAATTCGACCCCTTGACTAACTTCATAAAAAAACCACCTAAAACTTAGAATTTCCACCTAGACTCTTGTGTGGGCCTCAAATATGCTCTTTCCTTGCTTCCACCACTGGCAGGGTCCCCACGTACATCTCCCTCGATGAGGGCAGGGCAAGACCTCGGTGACCCACGGCCCCTGTCCCTTCAAACCCAGCCAATCCTTTCCTTCCAATGGCCTCCTTACCTCTTAGGTTCTTTTGTGAGGGACACCTCACCTCTTGTGGCCCCTACACCTTTTCCCCCTCACATACGTTGCTCTCTCCCTCTTGTTGGTGCGCACCTCCATCTAGAAACACGCACCCACCTTTCCCATTGGCCATTGGATGGGCTTCCACTTGGACGTGGGTTCTCCTCTCATGAGGAACTCTGTCCCCTTGGCTACCTATCTTCTCCCTTGTGTCCCTACTCTTGCTAATTCTACCTAATCCAAAACCCTAACCCTAATTAGGGCTTCTCCTCTAGAACTCTCTCTCCTCCCTGGATTGCCAACACATTGCAGCCATCTAGAGCCTCTCTCTTAGCCCTTTGGGTAAGGGGCCCAGACCCTCCCTCATTTCTTCACCATCTATTGAGCTTCTACTCACATGTCACTGGAATTCTGACTCACTCCCATTGCTCATGCTATCATCTCATTCATCTCATCATTCTCTATTTGGATTTAATACAAAAGCTTTTGAGGAATATGATGGGGTTCTAGAGTTTCAGGATCTTGTCTACATTTGAGGTGACCTCGGATTTGATTTTGCATGTGAGCATTTGTATTAGATCCTAGGTAGAAAACTCTTACCTAAGAGTTTTCTACCTAGGTAAGATAGTTAAGAGTTTTCTAACTATTTTGTGTTGCATTGAAGGGTTTAGGATTAGTAAATATTTCATTTTAAACTCCTTTGAAACAACTATTTGGTACATTGCTCACGTTTTTTTGTCAAGCTTTGCAGGTCGCCTCAAGAGGAGCATTAGGAAGCAGCCAAGCAGGAGCTTTCCTTTGCTACTCTATAAAACTTCTTAGCTTTTCTTTGATCTCACCTTACTCATTGCTTTGGATTTTCTCCCAACATTCCTTAGATAGGTCACTACCAAGCATTTTTACCAGTGGCCATAGTTTTGTATATTGTCATGGATTATCTTCTCATTTCTCTGTGCCAGCTTGTTTCCACGGGGCTCATTGCCTACACCTTGTGTGAGTTTGGGTCACCAACCCCCAATATCGCCTTGGCTTGTACTTTTACTTATTTATAATCTGATCAATAAACCTTTTTATTTTATTTTTTTGATCAATATGATTGAGATAGTCTCCTACCGAGGTAGGCTAGAGTCTGCCCTTCAGTCTATATTCAAGGACTTCATTCACCCAGCATTGACCCAAAGCCCCCTTTCCTCGTGGCAAGAGGATATCAGCATTGATCTAAATGTGCCTTCACCTTGGGAGAGAAATCCCCACACCGGCTTCTGCTTTTTAGAAATCGAGATTTTAGATGGTTAGGGATTTGTTTAATATTTCAATATTTTCTCATGGAACCATCTTGTAAAATCAAGCTCTGCTCATTTTAGAATCTTGATGTTCTAAATGATCTTCATATTGGCTAAGTTCAGCTCATGCCTTTGTGCTCTCCTCACTTTAGGGAAAATTCTGTTCTAGCATTTAGTCTATTGCCTTGAAATTTTAGACATAAGACCTGCCGCTTTAAGCTCAATGCTTTACCCTTTCTATGTTAAACTTTCGTGCCGTGTTAGGCTCAATGCTGCCTTGTCACATTTTGAGGCTTCCCTTGGCTCACGGCCTGTGCAGCCTTTAAGGCCTTTTTTGCCCACGTCTTTGGCACCTTCTTGTCCCTTAGCCCACTGCCTAGCTCTAAAAAACACCCTAGTAGCTCCTAAACCCTCGGCCTAACCCCTCTTTCCTAGTACTAAGCCTTGCAATACCACTTTTGCTCTCGGGCTCCCATCCCTTTTAGGACCTTGGCTTCAAGGTACCACCCTAAGCCCCTACACTTCTACTCTCTCCTAGTCCCCATTAAGCCCTTTCTCCCACAAATTCCTCACACCTAAAACCCTCCCAAACTCTCGGCCTAACCCTATCCTATTAGCCCTCGCCCTACTCTTCCCAAACTCTCGGCCTCCCCTTCTCTCTCTTTATTCCTACTTCTTCAAGCCTCCTGGCTGCCCTAACCTTAACCTCTCGCCCCCTGCAAACCTCAAGTATTAAATAACAAAGCAGTTTGGGGTTAGTAGCTGTTCTAACCCAATGTGATGGGTGTATTTTCACTGCTACCTTTTTTGAATACATATATTGGGGGCATTCCCAATATTTGGCTCCTACTTGATGCTTTAATTCCTTTGCTTCAAAGTGATCTCATCTTTTATGAAATCTATGGGGCTAACAACCTTTGGAAACTTCATTACACACCCATCATTTGAGGCTTAAGGGTCTGCTGCTTACATTTCTGAATATTAGTAGTATGAGGTTTACATAAGTGATGTTGTTAGCCCCCATGGATTTCATTGGTTGAATACTTAATTGCTCTCGAACATATACATTACACAACCTAAATAACCTCACTGTCTAACTCATCTATGCTGCAATTGACACAGTCGCATGTTGGATTTTATGCTCAATTCATTTCTGGTATAGTTTGCCCACTGTGTCAATTGGGTTATATCTCATCGCCATTTCTAGGTCATTTGCTCACGTCCTTGATCTCATTTATGCTCGGTTTTTCTCTGCACATAACGTGATGTTTAATAGTTAATGCCATGGTCTAAAACTCTTCACTTTGCGGCCTAATTAATCCCTCAACCTTGCACATTCTGTGACAGTTGCAAACATCGTTACATCGTTTTTTACATGCTTATGGGTTCAATTCTTTAAAGTGTTATATGCATTGTCAATTCTCTTTTGGTTACCTATCACATGTGATGGTTAATGCGCTTATAGATTGATATCTCTCCCTTTTGTTCTCTTTATGTGAATGCAATCGCCATGGCTTAAGTCATAAGTGCTTTAAGTTATATCTATCTTCCAATCAACACCACTACATGATTCATGGTATGTGATTACATGGTTCAATTACTTTGCAAAGTTTCCCTTCACATAATAGATACTTAATGATTTATAATTGCCATATTCATGTCATTTCTGCTTACCAGGATGTTGGATGCCATGTTGGGACTTCATTCAGCTTATGTTGTAATGATGATCCTGATTTTCAATACATTTCTCATTGCTTAGTTATCTTATGGAACATATTCTGTGATGGGCACCGCTTTTATATTCTCGCTATACACTTGTTATTTGATTACACTGCGACGCAACATCTCTAATCACACAATAATACCGTCCCTTCGAGCAAATAAGATAAAATTAGCCATCTAAAATCAAATCCAAAACGTAACCTTAACACACTTAAAGACCCACCATGTCCTAGCTGAACACTTAGTAACATTCTAGGGGTTTTCAATAACCTGCTTCACCCCAAACGCGAGGGCTACCAAGTAGGGATCGGGCGGGACCGCCCCATGATTTCTCATAGTGATCCTCCACCCACTTCTAGTCATAGTGAAACACTCTGTCAATTGGAAGCTGAATTCTCGGTAATCCAAGTATTCGAGCACCTAGCCATTTGCTGTATATATGGAATACAAACATAGTTAGGGGGTGGATTTAAAATACTTAACAAAGAACACTAGCAGCATAGATCACCTGGTTGTATGTTTTGGGGTGAAGTAGATGTGATTTGATAGACAACATATATTGTGATAAATCTGCTGTTATATATCCTTAATTGCAATTACTGGTATCTTTCTATATGAGATGACCTCTGCTTACCATGGAATATCTTGTTGCTTAATCTTTTTATGGTGGATTAAAAGTATCATATCCCACCCTGGAAGCATCACTTATCCAAATTCTTAAGTGCTTTTGTGGTTAGTAGCCAAGAAGGCGTACCCAAGTGAGTAACTCCCCACTTGGGCATGCCACCTAGGTGTAACTGCCTCCATCTCTCAGAGACTGCTATATCATTGTACCTTTGTATCCTAATTGTATATCTTGTATCTAATTTTTGGTATTTGTTTCTGATCTGCAAAACGTGTGAATCTGCAGTACTTGGCACTTTTCCTAACTTTTAGTGAAGATCTGTTTTGGGGTAGTCTCAACCCTCTCTGGTTGTAAAGCCTTTCGGGCCAAACACCCCAAATCCAGCACCTACTGCCCACCAAAGAGTTTAGTCTAGTCACTTAGGGAAGAAATTACTGCTTATATTTAGCTCCCGTGATCCCGCATTTGTCGCTTGACTGGCGTAGGCACTAGTCTAGCTGACTTAGGAAAAGAGCTGATTGTCATATAGTTTAGCCCTGCATCCTGCATTGCTGCTTGATCATTATAGGCTAGTCTTTCCTTTTGGCCTGTAACAAATTAAAACTAACTCCTAGAATCTGTAATTAAAACTGACTTAGTAACTTAGGGACTACCCCCCTTGGCTTCCCTAGGAGTAAGCCTAGACGGAAGAAGCTCCTGTCAAGGTGACAGTGTGGGCAGGGGCTTAGACATTGTGTCTCCGAGGGCACACTAAGTGAGCAGGACTTAGCTCACGTCTGCAAGTGTGCATTAGGACGTCAACAGGACCAATATTTCTAGAAATTTCATGGATAAGAAAGCACTAGGTCATATTGATCAAGGTGTTGATTTTGTCTGACACTAGGCAGATCCTTCATTAGTGAAAAAAAAGGAGCTAGGAATGTTTTCTTCAGAACTTTGACATAATCCTGTCTTTAAATAGGCAGCAGATCCAACTAAAAAAGCTAGTTGTTGTCCCATTTTTTCTTCATAAAATGCTGCTAAGCTAAGACCTATACAAATGGTATGATGAAAATTGGGAGCCCTGTGGTTGCCATGTTAAATCTTCTTGGGGACCTGATAAGGGCTATATTTGTATAGCTTTTCACTTCAAGGAAGCAACCAGTGGAGCACTACTAAATGCAACCCAAATGATAGCAGAACCAACAGCTAAAGTTCAGTCTTGGGAAGATGACTTCTACCCTGAATATGCTTCACAACATCAGTATCCCCTTCAGATTGAGTTTCGATGTATGCTAGAACAATGTCATGTGTGCATTAAAACAATTGTGAAGCTTTTTTGGTCATCTGCTAGTAGGAGATAAGAGGTATCCTGATTCCTCAGTCTATGAGACCAAATTCTGGTGTGTGTGTGTGTGTGTGTGTTGAAACAACTTGAAACTATTCTCACAGACAATTTATTTTCCAAACTTTGTCTCAAATTGCCCAGAGGGTACATTTTTATAGCCTCATTTATCTCGATCTTCCTAATACCGGTTTCTCTCCTACTCATCTCATGAAAGATCACCCTTCAAACAAATCTGAAAAGGTAGATACACCAGAATGGGTTATCGATAACAAAACAATGAAAATAGTGAATTTTAACTCCAATACAATCAAGAAAGTTGGTGGTGGTTGGACCATGGTAGGAAATAAGATGGGCAAGTGCTGAAATTTCAGAACTGAAAAGTTGACTTATGCAATTCAGAAATTTCACCTCTATCCTAGAGGTTTCCCAGATCTTAACCCTGTGAATTTTCAGCCTTAGGGTTGTTATGAAATACAATACAAAACAGCCGCAGAAATGGACAATATTTCAATCATTAACAACCCAAACGTCTAGGCAATCCAAGGAGATAAGATACCAAAGTGTTCCAAAAACCCTTTACTTATGTCAAATCAGAAAAATATATATAGCTGTAAATTACAAACAATGAAAAACATAGATTGTTGGAAAGGAAATCTGCAATTTACACAAGTATTGGACTGCTGAAAACTTGTACATAACATAGCCTTATTACAAGGCTAGTACAATCTACTAGCTCTCCAAAACCCTATCCAGGGAAAACAATGAAATCCCTAGCTCAACCAAGGAGCTCAAACATGCATGAATCACTCAAACAAGTCCTCCAAAGCAAGACGTATCCTCATCTTCTTCTTCTTCACCAAATATGCCCTAGGGTTTCATCTCAAAACCCTAATCTCAATTCTCCAATGGATGAAACCCTAACCCTGAACTTCAAGATGCTCTAAAAAGATCAAGAAACCCTAGCAACTCAAAGAGAGAGAGAGAGAGACCAAGTACAAATGAAGATATAAGAGAGAAGATGACTAGTGTGCTCCTCAAGTCACATCTCTAATCACAAAATGAACAAGAATGATGAGTACAATAATGAATGATGATTATCTCCATCGTCTTCTTCTTCACAAGAGTAAACCCTAGTCACAAGAGTAATCTCCAACAAATACGTCATCCTCCCATGTATAATTTCTCCTAGGGCTTCCTCATGAACCCTAGCGAATCACTCCAAGAAGACATGTACAAAGGGAAGAGGATGATGATGATGAATGAAAGGACTCTCTCCTTCCTCTATATATATGGAAGGTCAGGAAGGCCAGCAATACAACGTGGGCCAATGCCCTTACAGACAACCTACAATAATCACATGTAGGCTCACAGAAGTGAAGCACTCCACTCCAAAGGTACACATGTCAAGCTCCAAGGTGTTTTCGTACACAATAAGGGCTCCAAGATGATGTAGCTACACAAGGTCGATCCACACCCCTCTGTCACATGCCCATACGGACTCCATCACTCCTCCTAAACCATGTGCTCCACTCAATCCACTCTCCTTGCATAAATGTAACAAACATAAAATTATATATAAAATATATAGATATAAATAAATAATCATTAAATAATTATAATTAATACATCATAATGAAAAGACATGTCTTATCCAAAAGACACGTCTATTAATGAAAGGGCACCCTACGTGGGTATGTATGGCCCTCATTGTCATTGTAATCAATCATCTCATATCTCATATTATTCATATTTTCATATACATTTATATATATTATTTATCATCCTAAATGGATTACTTTATATTCCAAGTATTTTGGATATTTACATAGCGAACTAGGTTGGTTCACCATAGTGGTATCAGAGCTTCATTTTTCTGATCCCGACCTTTGGCCAGTGTCTTTATCAAACCTTGTCTGAACCAGCTTTTGGCCAACCATACTTCATTCAGAGTTTCTCTGATTCCCTCAAGTCTTTGACCACTTTTAGGCTTTTGGCCATTTAAAAATCAAAATCTTGATTGAAAAAAAAAAACTCTCTGTTGCATACTTTGAAGAAAACCAGCCATCAGTATTAAAAAAAGGAATTGTTGTCGATTGAAGAATCTACTTAATCAAGGACGAAGGACTGTTGAAATCGTTGTTTGGGACACTTCTGGGAAGAAACGTAAATATTTTCCAAGACACCAAAAACTACCTTGAATCCATCAAGGAGATAACAAACATCAAGAATTAAACCTGCATAAAGGCAGGATAATTATGCTTGGAACGACATCAGAAGCACGCTCCGACATAATAAATATGCCAGACTATAAGTCAACACTGCTCATTAGCAGTCCTCACTAAGGAAATCAAGGTGAACTTGTTATGCGCAACAATGTGAAGAATTATAAGGTACAACAAGTGCAGGTTTCCCAATTCCAAAGAGAATCGTGATTGATTAATCGGCAGTGACATTATTACTGTTTGTCACCACCACCACCTATCCATTTGGTTGGTTCATCTCGTGGCTCAGTTTCATCAAAGATTATCGGGGTACTTTACCACCATTCCTACCTATTAGCGCAACCTTCCATAACAGAATATAAAATGGAAAA